>JAQMWT010000695.1:0-189200 GCA_029834535.1 Chrysophaeum taylorii
CAACGTTGCATTTACGACCCCTTGCGGTCAACAGTTACCATTAGGAGTGACGGTGTCGAACACGGACACACCGACGCAGCCGACGCCCTTGCCGCGGCCGCATTCGAAGATCTTGCTCGCCCACCGATGGACGAGCCACCCAACGACGTGCTGACCAATCGTCGGTCTTTGGCACAGATTTATGAGCAGATGTCGAGCGATGAGCTCGAAGATTCGAGCGAGGAACTTGAAGCTCCACGATACTGGGAAGGCGATTCAGATTCGGAAGATGAAGAAGCTACACTTGTGAACCAGTGTCCGCGATAACGTTATTTGACGAGTCGTCCACGGACGACCCACCGTTTATTTTTGATGAGGAAGCCCTCGATGCCATCGGCTTATCTTTGGACCCTCCAGACGACCGTTGGCGACCGAACTGGCTGTGAGCCAGACATGATTTCTGCAGTGATAGCTCGTGCGTGCATTCGACTGACGAGACGATGACCAGCGCGAGTATTGCAGACGACGATTTTACGACAGAGTTGACGTCGGGGACGACGCCATCTTTCCTGCGGACCCCCGAAACGGTTTCGATTACTACGGATCGAGACACGGATACGCCGCCGGAAGAAAAGGATAGATTTATGAAGAAGATTAGCAGCGTTCTCGAGTGGGACGAAGACGAGCAGACGTGGAACCTGCAGGATTGGTGGACGAAAGCTCGGAATTTCTTGCTAAAGAAGCCACCAGAACAACCGCGCAGCTGCAGACTCAAAGCCGCAGCTGACACGGAACCGATCGCCGATGCTGATGAGGATCAGCAGGCGACGAATGAATTTACAGATGCATTCTGGAAAGACGAAATGAATGATTTATGGGAGGGGTCCTTTGCTTCCGTGAACTACGAAGACCAGGATCCCCTACCAGCACTGATTCCCTCTGAGATTGTCTTGGAGGAAGAGCGGAAGCCGCCAGATAAAGAGGCTGCCGCGAGCGTTATGGCGAGGACGCCAACAACAGATAATACGAAAGCTCAAGCCGCGGTATCGATGCCCAACCCCGGAGATGAGCGAATCAGAGCCCGATGTGCTCACACTTCGTTGACGCCGCGAGACGGCAAGACGATCGAAGATGATTTGATTACCCTCAGTTGTTTAGATACGGGTACTCTAACGTTTATAGCCTGTCACATCTACAGGAATCGTGACGGACCGAAATTCTCGACGACCATCGGTGTCGATGGAATGGCAGATGTTTCTTATATTTGCCGAGAAATGGTCAAAAAGTTGACCAAAGATCAGTTGATTTTCGATGAAGGCGAACTTCCGATTAAGCGCAAGCTGTACGGATCAGGGTTGAATACGACGACGATCCATCGTTGGATCGCCCTTCGGGTCGCTTTCGCCGACGACTCGCTGCCCCCATTGTCGCTATTGTAGCCGATACGAATTACTGTTCCTGTTGGGAGGGCGCGATATGCGAGTTTTAGAAGCCATCGTGGATTTTCCCCATGATCTGTTTTTGTCGAACCCAAGTCGTCTACGGGCGCAAGAAGATTAAAGTTAAGGATGAACGAGTCGATGCACCAATCGTGATTCGGTCTATTTACGATCGAAACCGATAACCGTACCGATTTACAATCATCAACACGATGCCTTTCGGCAGAGTCTCGACCTGGTCAAGACTCGAGTTTACGCTCGTTTGAGCACGATTAAAGATCTCCGAAGCCCGCCGCCGGAACGTAAGGTAGCCTTGGCTACGCGGGGACATGCTACGACCAAATTCTCCCCAGCTCCGGGAGAAGACGCGCGAGAAGTAATCGCTTATGCTGCGCGCACGCTTCAAATCGAGCCCGGTCGAACGTACAATCTACCGGTTATTTTGTCGAAGCCTATGGAAAAAGGACAGGTTTTCGTCGCTACGTTTGCTGAGAACGAGCAGTTGGGAGTTGTCGAAGGAATGTGTTCTTGCGAAGAGCGCGACCGGTCTGCTCGGGTGGCGGTTACTGCCACGGAAGAAGTGCCGACGATCGTCACTCAAGGCGAAGCCCTGCGATTGGTGATATCGTTAGGTACGAAGATGAGTTGAACGTCTCTACGATCAACGAACTTACGAAAGAATGTGAAGAAGGATACGACAAGGGGAACCTTTCACCGTTTCTGTCGCTAGCTTGACGCGATGCGACGAATCTCCCCGCCGATGCTGCTGAGCACGGTGCAGAAGGACGCTACGACCGCTATGACGGACAAGTCCACCCTCAAACGACCTGAAGGCAGCGACGATTTCGCTCGAAGGTCAGAAAAAGATGAAAAGAAATGCCGCGAGATCACCGAAGCGGAGATCCGCCGCCGATATGAAAAGGTTCAATGGCTTCCAATCACTTATCGCAAGGTGGTGATGCTGTTCAGTGGAGCCGGAGGCAGTACTTTAGGTCTCCAACGAGCCAACGAAACGTGTGGGACGTCGTTTCGAGTCGTGCTAGCACTCGATGCGTCGGACACCGCCAACCAGATCCACCACAAGAACTTTCCGAATATTCCTGTGGTGCAGCACACATTGTGTGGTCGCTATGTTACAACCTTACGGTTGATCGAATCTTATTTACCCTACGCGGAATGGTCGTCGTCGATGTGTCGCGTCGCCACCCTGCGTACACTCCGCTCTGTGCAACTTGACTCCAGAGATGTTGGGAAGGAGTCACCGCTACCCACTGGACGATGAAATTATGCAAGATGGCTGGTTTCTTCATGTGGTTGATAGAGCAGAAGGCTTCGATTATTTCTTACGTTGCACGTTTGCACCCTTACGTACGTCGTCAATTTTTACGACATAACTCCTAGTTTGATGAGCTGTCGCGTGCGATTGTTGGTTTCCAGCCATCCGCTCCATTTGCGCGCAGTTCCAAAGACTTGCAAGAATATGCAGCACAAGTTCGCCGCACTTGGCTACGCCGACGAACGACATTTACTTCAGATGAACAATTTAGGATCATCACGAGCCGCGACAGACGCAGCTTATACTGTTACGCGTGTCCCGCTTGTAGGACCGCACCGTTCCGATTACAGATCTCTGAATCTGGAAATGACTTCGGAGTTGCTGACGATGCCCCTGATTTTGATTGGGCCGGCTTCTCCAGGACGACCTCGTTGAAACACTTGCGTCCGTCGTGCCACCTGACACGATGGCCTTATTAATGCTCGATCTGCACAACTCTGTGACCAAGGAATTTCACCTGAGCGGCGAAGCTTTGCCGTCAGCGTTGAGTCCTGCAGACCGACCGTTTGATTATTATTTTACAATTCAGATGATGAAACCACACCTCCGTCACGTCAGTCATTCCTGCTGTCAACGCTGATGAAACGTCGAAGTTCGTGACGTATGCGAAGTTGCTGATCACGAATGTACCTGATTATTATTTACAATTGATGAACCACCCTTCGTCACGTACAAGTTCCGCTGTTAAACACGCGCACACGTGTCATACGATGGGTGTCGACTGATGATCTTCAAGATCGCACCAAATGGAAACCTCCAGAGGTACCGTTGATTCCGCCTGCAACAGATGAGCCGGGGACGTCTCATGCTTCTTCTGCTGGCCCCCGACAACCAAATTTAGACGTTCCGCCAGATCCTGAGCGAGATCGGGAACCGAAGATTAAGAGCGAGCCGAGTGTTCGTGTCAAAGGCGAGAGGATCAACAAAAGCCACCCGGAAGTGAAACTAAAATACGAGAAAAGTTCGATGTGCCATGGAAAGATGCGCCGCGCGATGCCGAGGGTGCACCACTGCCGCAGACTCCTGAGCATGTCAAGGACAACGAAGCAATGAAAGTTAAAATTCCTACGAAGGAAGAAGTTGACAAGGTTGTGCAGGAGCTGGGAATTCCTGACAATCCGCACTTAGATGACGAGGCGAAACTGATGCTCCGTCACTGTGTGCAATATTCTTGGGCCTTTTTCGACCCGATTATGAGACCTGTGGACTCGCCTCCTGTGTCTCTACGATTCAAAGACGCGAATCCGCGACCGATTAAGATGACGCCCTACCGATTGACGCCTGCGAAGCTCGATTGTCTCCGCAAGCAGATCAGCGAGTGGTGCCGGGATGGAGTCATTCGTCCGGCCAACTCACCTTGGGGCTTTCCTGTGTTGATGCTTCCGAAGAAAGGAGCTGAGATTGGAACGTCAAACGCGTTCCGTGCTGCAGTTGACTTACGTCAGCTCAACGATCAATTGGTCAATGACAGTTGGCCAAACATTCGACAAGATGATGCTTTAGCCTTTCTCGCGATGAGACGATGGCGGACATGCATTGATATTAGATGGGGATACCACAACCTTCGTCTGGATCCGGCAGCGCAGGACGCTGTCACGATGGTTAGCCCACTTGGCGCTCACAGTTTCTTGCGATTACCTCTAGGTGTGAAGACGGCCGGAGCTCTTTCTGCAAGCAAATGGCGAGCGACCTTTCGAAATGGATGTATCAAGACTTGGTTGCGTTTGTTGACGATATTATGATGGGATCCGACGATCTTCATCGACATTTACAAGTTTTGATCGAAGTGATGTGTCATTTGGCACAGAGAGGGTACAGCGGTCGAACCGCGAAGTTCCACCTTCTCAAAGATGATATAGAATTTCTGGGACACATTTCTACCCCAGAAGGCTTGAAGCCGAATCCAAAGACGCTGGAAGCACTGCAGAAGATGCCGATTCCAGGTACTTTACCGAATACTTCCCCGAAGACCCAGATACGCTCTTTCATCGGCATGAGTAATTACTGCCGGCGATATGTGAAGGGCTACTCGAAGATTGTGGAACCGTTGAGACGATTATGCCTCGAAGGTGTAAAGTTCGAGTGGACGCCCGAGTGTCAGAAAGCTTGGGATACGATTATTGAAGCTTTGGTTGATTCCCGTGGAGTCTACCACGCCGATTATGATCTGCCTTTTCAGATCCGATCCGATGCTTCCAAGGATGGACTTGGAGCATATCTCTTCCAGATTGTCGAAGTCAAGGACGATGCCGGAAGAGTGACTCGAGAAGAACGAGTAATTGAATACTGGAGCCGAGCTGTGCCGAAGGAGATGCGGAATTATGAGCCCCGTCGGCTAGAGCTGCTGGCAGTTATACTTTCTCTAGAGCACTTTCGAGCCTACATCGAAGGGCACCGGACTGTTTTGGAGACCGATCACCGAAATTTGACGTTTTTACGTAAGGCGACGCACTCGTCTGGGCAGCTTGCTCGTTGGGCGATGCGCCTCGCCAATTTTGACCCTGAACTTGGTTACAAGCCGGGAAAGTCACCGGGAATGAGTATCCCTGACTGTCTCTCCCGCAACCCGATGGATCATGTCATCGAGACTGACGAGTTTGGAGAACCTTTGAACCACGCGTATTTAGTGTTCCAAGAGCTTCCCGACCTGTTGATGACCGAGAGGAGTTCTCGGCTGCCACTTCATAATGTCGTTTATTACGACCGAACTGCCGGAAGACGAGACGAAGACCCTGAAAAGGATCCGATGAAATTGGCTACGTCTCACGCTACGAGACAACGTCGGAAGAACCGTGCGCGTGATGAGCCACAGATCTTCAAGGACGCAGCCGCTTACAAAGATTATATCGATAAGATACCCGATAATATGACGCTCGCTGAGATCGCACGTGAGCAAGAATCTGATGCTACTTGCGAGGATATTCGCTACCGAATGGCCCAAGGTCAGACGCCGCGACGTTCCCGAGCGAACGAACGATTCGAAGTCGTTAAAGATGTTCTTTACCGCATTTCTGCTGATTCGCACCCGATGATTGTTGCACCTGCTACGTTGCGCAAACGCATTATTCGACTCTATCATGACACTCCGGTTAACGGTGGTCATATGGGACGTCACAGTACCGTCCAGGCTATCCAAGAACGATTTTGGTGGCCTCACATGTCGAACGAAGTTGGAGTCTTCATTGCTGAATGCTTAGTTTGCCAGAAAGCTCGTACGCCTGAGCCGAAACGAGCTGGACTCTTGCAGCAGCCCGTCTACGATGGTGATGGTGCTGTTCTTTGCATGGATTTATTTGGACCCTTGCCCAGCGCTGGTCCCGAGACGTATCTTCTAGTATTTTTGATCCGTTCTCGCATTTCTTGATTCTGGATGTTTTGAACGATAAGACCGCTGAGTCTGTCCTCGAGTCTTTTGTCATTAACATTCTCCTCAAGGGCTACTTGCCCCAGATGATTCGTACCGACAAAGAGTTCGTGAACAAGCTGATGCGCGAGTTTTGCCATCTCTTTAACACACGATACCAAACTACGATTCCTTATCATGCCCAGTCGAACCCGGCTGAGCGTGTCAACCGATTTATCAAGGCCTTCCTCCGTGCTTGCCTTCAGGGCCGGAACATCACGGATTGGCCTGACTTCGCTCATTATATTGCGTTTTGCTACAACCGAAAGTTTATTCCAGGCACGCAGATTTCTCCCTTTATGCTGCGCCTGAACCGTCAGCCGATGCTGCCGACTGACTACACGCTCATGGATTTTGATACACGATTATTGCCGAAGACTCGCTCTGATGCAGTCGCCGAGACTCGCGAACGATTGAAATATTATACAAAGATCGTCCGCGAGGCTCGTGATAAAGCTTTGAAGAAACAGCGATTGGCTTACAATGCTGATCATGTTGATGTTGAATACAAGGAAGGATCGCACGTTTTGCTCTACATCCCTTTCCTTCAGAACAAACTTCGACCGGAATGGCGAGGGCCGTTTATTATCAAGGAACGCCTCCCCGGTCACCTATAGGATTGAGTCTCGACTCTCCGCCCGAAGAACGACGTGTTCATGTAAGTCAGATCACGCCGGTGATGGTACCTCCGATCGTTGATCAAACCATCCGCAAACCCGAAGACCTTCCGTGATGATTATCAGCACGGTAAGTTTGTTGTTTTCCGGATTCCTGACCGGAAGCGCTCTGATTGGCGCAAGAAGATGTTGCCGAAGTTTACGAGCCTTACGATTACCAAAATGATCGTGTTGCTCTACATTTCTATTCCGATTTGGGTCCGAACGATGATGTCGCTTATTTCAAGCCGACCTCTCACCTTTCGCACCGCAAGCTCAAGCCCGAATTCAAGGACGTTGAAGGTCGAAGTTTCACCGACAAGTCCCGAATTTCCTCCAACACAACTCCTTGTGTCACGGATTTCGCTCCGCACGAGATTGATGTGTTGATCCCCAAGTTTACTTTACGCAGTGGTCGAGTTCCTGAACCGATCATCACCCGCGTTTACCAGAAGATTCGTTCACGAGATGCTCGTAAGGCGAAGCCGCGCTCCTCGCGCTAGCACCTCGCTGGGGCAGCTCGAATTCTTACCAGGGAGTCCTGTGGCGGCAACTCCCGTCTCCTAAGGCTTACCCTCTTCTAGGCCCCCATCGGCACCCTACTCCGTTCCGATGATGTCAGTTCTATGACATCATCTTCCTTTCCGACATGTGTCACCCTGATTTCTGATTTTCGATTATCCTTGATCATAAAGCAACAGCCGATCCTCAAGTTGAGAGGACCAGGCACGGAAGTTGTTTGTGGTCAGGGCGGCGGGAGAACGGCCATCCTCGTCCAGTGATCCCACCAAGGGCACGGACGCGATCGGCGAGCCAGGATTCGAAGGCACGCCAGGTAGCCCCTAAAATTCTCCTTACGCCACAACACCCCCCTCTTAGCAGTCGATCGATCCCAGGACGTCACCCTTCGACGCACATACGGCGGCAGCATGCGTACGACCTACCAAGTGGGGCTCGACTCGAGAATGTTTCTCCTAATTCATTACTCTCACACCTCCTAGTCAGTCTTCAACTACTAATCGGACAGATGTTTGTCTGTTTGTCTGTTTGTCTGTCTTTAAATGTCGACTGCTAAGAGGGGGGTGTGTGTGGGGGGAGCATGAAGGATGTGGGTGGGTTGGTGGGTATGAGGGATGTGCTTGCCGGGCGGAGATAAGTACGCGGGACCCAGTCGGGCCATCGTTTATGCATTCCTCGATTTAGGTAAGGATCAGGTAGGCGCGAGAGTAAGGATCAGGTACGCGCGAGAGCCAGACAGTGATCCTATCCTCCAAGCCGTCTACGGCGACCCGCAGACTGTTTCCACGACCCGCGGCGGCTCTTTCAGCGCGCCATTCTCACGCCCCGTCGAAACGATGTTGTCGATGCTGACAACGCGCGCATGACCGCGGCCTCTATTTCCCGGAGACGAGGCGTTGGAGTTCTTTCGGCTGACTAGGTTGGGTCGGAAGACGACGCCTCGCTCTTTACAGTAGAGTTTTCAACTCCCTGACAACCAACGGCATGCTGACTTTGATCGCGAGCTTAATGTCTGCAACCTCGACCCGTCGCACGGCCACTGCAACGGTACCAGATATGATCGATCGTGTCGTCACCGAGGCCTCCAACCTGTATCCCTTAAGGCCGGCCTACGCCAAACGATCAACAAGACCAGGCCAGACGCCCTGCGAGAGGTCGGCGTCCTCTTCCCAAGCCCGTCTTCTGCCACGTCCAGCTCTACGTGGCTCTCTGTCGATCGGCATCCCCGAGGATATATACTCATCTGTCGACGACTCCACTTACCCCACACGTGCTGCGCAATACCGATAAGCCTCCCGGCGTCTACACGCGCACCAGGTGAACTTACTGGGACCAGTGAACTTACCGGGCTCTGAGATTGGGACTAGGTGAACTGAGTGACCAGGTGAAACTGGGACCGCGGTGAACACTGGGGTTTTTAGAATAAAGTGGTTTTAGATAACTCAAAGGTTGGCGGGCGGATCAAAGCAGCTTAGATTGGCGGAGGCGAGAGCGACGAGCTCAAAGGAGTTGCGTGAGCTAGGTGAACTTCCCACCAGGTGAACTTATATGAAACTTACTGGGACCAGGTGAACTTGCTGGGTTAGAGATTGGGACTAGGTGAACTTACTGGCCTGCACTTGTCGACCTATAATTATAAAAACCCTCGTGCTAAGAGCAACATCTTACGCCAGAAGAAGAAGATGACGGATAAAGCGTCGCGTACAGCGGACCGAAAGTAGTGCATCCCCCGCTCGGGGTTGCCGTCGGCGGGGCCCTCGCGGCCATCGGCGTGATGCAGGCCGCGAGTTGGGCTCTGTGGTCGCCCGCGCGTCCGTGTCTGCTGGAGCTCGAATGTCTCAGCCTCGAGGACGGCTGGGCGCGCCACTGCTTTGGGCTCATCTACGCTGGTGGTCGTGTGGGCACTCACGCCATTTACGGGCCGGGCGTCATCGATCGGATATGGTCGATCGAGCTGCCCCCTGGTCGTGTGTGGCACTACCCCAGCCGTCGCCGCTCAGACTTATGGCTTGCCTGGCGACGGCGTGGGGAACGCGTCTGACCTACAACTACATCAAGGTGATAGCACGCACGAGGACTATCGATGGGGTCGAGGTCCGCCGGTGGCACCCGGGATGGCGGTTCGTAAGTCATGAACGCGGTCTTCGTCGTCGCGTTTCAACAGTTTCTGTTGACTTCATCGCACCGCCCGTCGTCGTCGACGCCGTATCTCCCATCAGGACTGGGCGCTCGCGGGTGCTTTCAGGCGGTTTCTTCGTCGGCGAAACCGTTGCCGACTTCCAAATGTTTCAGTCGGCTGCCAAGGCTCGGGAAACAAATTCAAAATTTGTTCGAACGGGTCTGTGGCAATTTTCTCGCCACCCGAACTACTTTTGCGAGGTGTGTCACGCCTTCACCAAGACCCTCAATTGGTCGATATTGGGACCCGTTTACCACGGTCCCCTTGTCGCGCCGAGCGTCCTCGATCTGACTGAAGCGATATCTTTTGGGAAAGTACCCGGAATACGCCGAACACAAGAAAAAGGTCCCAGTTTCTCCCCATCACCCTCCGGCACGTCTATATTTTGTACTTTGCCTCGCACATCCCCTCGCCACATTGTTTCGACAGCCAGCTCTGCTGTTGCAAGGACGCGTTCCTCGCTTCGCGACGGACCTGGCCGATTTTCAATGTCCGACGCCGGAGACGTGCTGATGGCCGACCCCCCGCTTTGGTTCAAGTCTTTGGTGGCGTGCGAGTTTTTTGTCCAGCTCCCTTCTTCTTCGTCGCCCCTGGGCGCTCTTCATGAGAGTGTTCCCTGACCGCTTTACATGCCTTCGCCTCGGCGCTCACGTCGCCACCACGCTCGTGCCCATCCGCACCTTCCTGCGTCGCCGGGGTCCCGTCTCTTCTCTTCGCCATCTACGCCCCCTACTTATCATCCCCCTCTCCCTCATCTTCTACTTTCCCGTGGTCTACTTCTTCTTGACGGAATTTTTTCCGTCCCTACGAAAGCTACCCAAAAAGTGTCGCGAGAAGACCGCCGCTTGCAGACTAGACCAGAGGTGGTGCGCAAACCTTCTGGTTTGTCGTTCTTAGCGGTGGCTCGATGTTAAGAATATTTTCATAGTGGCTGTTTGTTTGGTTGATTAGAGACGCCCGGCCGTTGTGCACCAACGACAGAGTCCGTCTCGTGAGCGAAGAAAAATCGCCGCATTTTTGCCCTACCACCCCACCGCTCTGTCATAAACTGCGCCAGCGCCCGATTAGCGTCGTCTTCCCTGGAGCTTGGCCGCCGTACTCCTTCAACAACCTGAGAACAGGCACAGAGTTAATTCATTCATGTCCGCCGGACGTTTTTTCCAAAAATAAGTTCGGGGCCTCTGGAATTATTATCCCATCAATCGACCCGTACGCTGTTGAAAGCAACATTATGAGTGCTTTTCGGTTAGACAGTACGACCGACCATTTATAATTATTCAGGAAGGAAGTCGCACATTTTCTGACAAACAATGTTTCAGACTCAAACTCGTTTGATAAGCAAGATGCTTCAACAACCAGGCGTGCACCGCTCAAGCGTATGCTGTGAATCCAAGAGCCCTGAGTTTGCGCAGCGCGCCTGTCCGTCCGTCCGTCCGTCCGTCCGTGAAATGGAGCGCGAACGAACGACCTTGTCGTCGTCGTCGTCGAAGCTGGAAGCGTACCAGCTGCATACGGAAACCCCATATGACTTTCGGCGAGAATGGTGATGCATTATTTTTTGAACTTGACCGCATATTGGCGCGGTAGGTAGGTGCTCACCCTGTGTTTATGAGTCGCGTCGCTTGCGTAAGTTATGGTCGAAGATCTCCTTGGGGAATTTGCGAGCTCCTTCGTGTCGTCCTCATTTTCCAAATCGCATCTTGCTTCACAGACAGTATCAAAGTGCCACACACACACCTCGCCCTGCAATTCCCGCATCAACGTATTCTCGCTGGGGCGAGGTCGGCGCCCCCTTCGTCGTCGCCCCTTGATCCCCTCCAAACTCAGGCAATATACGCGTGCCGATCTTGCTTCACGAGCGAGTCTCGATTACGAAGAGGGCGGTTGTACTCTTATCAGCGTCACATTCCAAAACAATGTACCTGCACTCGATTGGGCGGTGGCTGCTCGTGGGGATATTTTTTATTTTTTCTTTGAGGTGGTAAGGGGCGAAGCCTGCACACACCGACGCCTGCGTGGTTTCAGAACAGAAATCCACGCATATTCTTAGATTTAGTGAGATAATCGTAGATATACATATCAAATATGTCGAATCTACCAATTTCTCTCGAAACGAATTGCGGACGGAACGGTGGCGTCCGGCCCTCGCAAATAGCGCGCTCTTCGAAATGATGATGGTGGCGCCGAAAGAAGCAACTAGTTTCGGCGAGCGCTGCAGATCGCGGGACGGTTGCCTACGGACAAGGTCTGGGACGGGCGTCCGAGGTGCCAGGGCCGCGCCTGGGTCTTAGAACGATGCTTTTTCAAGAGCAAATCGACGACGACGACGAGTGCGCCAGGTGAGACCGCATAGGATCAGCTCTCGACGAGTCTGACGAGCATGAAAAAGAAGACGACGGCTTCGCCAACGGCGACAGCCTCCCGAGATACGGTCGGCAGCAGCGCGCCATCGTGCGGCAGGACGAGGGCGCGATGGCGCCCGCGACAAATGGAAGTGCAAATCAGCATTATGAACGCGGGATGCACGAAGAATGAATCGGCGTCTCGCGCACGTTTCGGCGAGCGGCTGGGACTTCTGGGCTTCAGGCGCGAAACACGACGACGTTGGCTCAGGCGGTAGTTCGACCGCGGCATTGTTGAGAAGGAGATTCGTCACGACGTTCGGATCTCGACATCGACAAGACCTGGCTTCTCGTACGCGAACAGTGCGGTCCGCGCTGCAAGCAGACAACGCCGCCGACGGTTGACCGAAAAACTAGTTCGGCCGACAGACATGATGATTAATCTGGGGCCTTTCGACGTTGCTCAAACCCGCTGTTTTCCCAGTATTCATTCTCCGGCTTGGTCGTCAGCGTCGAGTCAACATCTGTTGCTTCAGTTTGCGTGGCGAAGACAATATCTATTGCGTCCGCACCTCGTCCGGCCGGAGTTACAGGCGGCCGGTTGGCGCGACCAAAGGTTTTTCTGTGTGGACGTGCGGGACAGCCCGATACCGGCGAGGCCGCCGGGACGCGACCAACGACAGCCCCAACAGTTCCGTTTCACCGCACTTTCCGAGGCTAGTGCTCTGTAAAGGGTATCGACGGACCGTGGCTTGACGGCCCGGCGTCGTAAACACCAAAATAACGCGGCAAGTGGTGATTGGCCATGCTCGCGCAAAAAATGGAGGCAATAATTTTCGTGTTAGTAGCGCGTTGACGCGCCACTAGGGTCGGTCCGGTGGGTAAGGACCCGACGACAGAAGCAGCGAGAATGTCGAGGTGCTTGACCTAGTTCGGCAGCCGCAGGCAATGTCGTCGTCGTCAATCATCAGCAGCATCATCATCGTCATCAAGCACCAGCACCCCATCGTCAGCGGCCTCCTGGCAACAACGGCAATCATGTCGCCTGTCGAAGCCCGCCGCCTTTGGGTGCATTTCTCCTAAGCCCGCGTCGACTTGTGGGGGTTGGGGCCTGACGTTGCGCCGATGGATGGCGGCCGCGTGTCGCCTCATTGACTCCCCTGACTTGAAATGTTGCAACGAGAAAAAATGATGTGACCAATTATTATTGTTGTAATGGCGTCGGATACAACCTATTATGCCTTTTCCACAAGAAAAAATTATTAGAGTCCTTTGGTTTAATCTTGTAATGTTCCCGGTAAGTGCTAAGGTTTTTGCCACGTTGATTGGTTTTTCGATTGAATCGAGCTGAGTCAACATTTCGGAATCTCGTGGGATGGATCGGTCGAAATCCAGCAGGTTAGCCAATTGTGTGACCAGATAGAATTCGGACCAAATAGATCGTAATGACCGAGAAGACTGCTGCGTACATGGAGCAGAGGTCGAGCATTCCCCACTGAGTTGTCGTCGGCGGCTCTCGCAGGCAGCTGCGTATTCTACGCGAGCTGGCTCTGTGGTCGCCCGCGTCCGTATCTGTTGGAGCTCGAACAGCCTTCGAGGACGGATGGGCGCCACCGTTGGCCTCTCATAGCCGCTGGTCATCGTCTGGGCTCTCACCTTCCTGTATGGACCGGGAATCAGCGGACCGGGTATGGTCGATCGAGCCGCCGTTGGTCGCGCACGCCTACGTCAGCCAGCCGTCGCACCTCCGACTCCTGATGGCTTGTCTCGCACGGCGTGGGGAGTGCGTCTCAGCTTTAACTTTACATCATGGGCGGTACACGCACGGTGTTATCGGTGGGCCAAACCGCCGGTGGTTCCCAGGCTGGCGCTTCCAGTTGATCAACGCGACGTACGCCGTCGTAAGTGTTTCAACAGGTTTCTGCTACCGATCGCGGCGCGCCAGCGTTTGTTGTCGATTTGGCCCTCTATCTCGCCCCTCGATTGGGTGCTCGCTTGTGCCTTTGTGGTTCTTTTGGCGAGACCGTCGCGGACATGCAAATGTTTCAGTTCCAGGGCAGCCAAAGCTCGCGGGGGAGATGAGCGGAAAGATTTATGACCATGGGCTAGGCAATATTCTCACACCCGAACTACTTTTGCGAGGTATCCAGTGGTGGCTCTTTATGGCTTCACCAAGACCTCAATTGGTCAGTATTGGGGGCCCATATACCTCACCATGCTCTTTCTCTCGCCGGGCGGTTCCGTCGATCCGACGGAGGCGATCTCACTGCAGTACCCAGAGTATGCCGAGAGCACAAAAACCCGTCCCGGAAATTTTCTCCCAATCACCTCCGGCACGTCTACATTGCGCGATCTTTGCCTTCCACATCCCCGTCACCTTGCTTCGAAACCCGGCTCAGCTGCCTGCGCCTGGGTCCCGCGGGCTTCCGCTGCGGATCAATGGATTTCACGTCCGACGCCGGAGACGTGCTCGTCGTTGATCCCCCGCTTTGGCTCAGTCGTTTGGGGGTGTGCGAGTTGGCAGTCCAGCTCCCCTTCTCAACTTCGTCGACATGTGGGCGCTCTCTTTTGTGAGGCGTACTCGCCAATCATACCAAAGCTCTTCGTCGCTTACGGCGCCCACGTCGCAACAAAGCAGGTGCAACCATCGGGTGCGAATCAGCAGAAATGCGGTAAAGAACATCTTTAACGACTTCGAATCGTTCGTTCGCTCGGGAACGTCGCGGCGTCTGACCTTGGGCCATTCGGTAGCGAATATCCTCGCAAGTAGCATCAGATTCTTGCTCACGTGCGATCTCAGCGAGCGTCATATTATCGGGTATCTTATCGATATAATCTTTGTAAGCGGCTGCGTCCTTGAAGATCTGTGGCTCATCACGCGCACGGTTCTTCCGACGTTGTCTCGTAGCGTGAGACGTAGCCAATTTCATCGGATCCTTTTCGTCTTCGTCTCCGTCTTCCGGCAGTTCGGTCGTAATAAACGACATTATGAAGTGGCAGCCAGAGACGGGAACCTCGGTCATCAACAGGTCGGGGAAGCTCTTGGAACACTAAATACGCGTGGTTCAAAGGTTCTCCAAACTCGTCAGTCTCGATGACATGATCAATCGGGTTGCGGGAGAGACAGTCAGGGATACTCATTCCCGGTGACTTTCCCGGCTTGTAACCAAGTTCAGGGTCAAATTGGCGAGGCGCATCGCCCAACGAGCAAGCTGCCCAGACGAGTGCGTCGCCTTACGTAAAAACGTCAAATTTCGGTGATCGGTCTCCAAAACAGTCCGGTGCCCTTCGATGTAGGCTCGAAAGTGCTCTAGAGAAAGTATAACTGCCAGCAGCTCTAGCCGACGGGGCTCATAATTCCGCATCTCCTTCGGCACAGCTCGGCTCCAGTATTCAATTACTCGTTCTTCTCGAGTCACTCTTCCGGCATCGTCCTTGACTTCGACAATCTGGAAGAGATATGCTCCAAGTCCATCCTTGGAAGCATCGGATCGGATCTGAAAAGGCAGATCATAATCGGCGTGGTAGACTCCACGGGAATCAACCAAAGCTTCAATAATCGTATCCCAAGCTTTCTGACACTCGGGCGTCCACTCGAACTTTACACCTTCGAGGCATAATCGTCTCAACGGTTCCACAATCTTCGAGTAGCCCTTCACATATCGCCGGCATAATTACTCATGCCGATGAAAGAGCGTATCTGGGTCTTCGGGAAGTATTTGGTAAAGTACCTGGAATCGGCATCTTCTGCAGTGCTTCCAGCGTCTTTGGATTCGGCTTCAAGCCTTCTGGGGTGGAAATGTGTCCCAGAAATTCTATATCATCTTTGAGAAGGTGGAACTTCGCGGTTCGACCGCTGTGCCCTCTCTGTGCCAAATGACACATCACTTCGATCAAAACTTGTAAATGTCGATGAAGATCGTCGGATCCCATCATAATATCGTCAACAAACGCAACCAAGTCTTGATACATCCATTTCGAAAGGTCGCTCGCCATTTGCTTGCAGAAAAGAGCTCCGGCCGTCTTCACACCTAGAGGTAATCGCAAGAAACTGTGAGCGCCAAGTGGGCTAACCATCGTGACAGCGTCCTGCGCTGCCGGATCCAGACGAAGGTTGTGGTATCCCCATCTAATATCAATGCATGTCCGCCATCGTCTCATCGCGAGAAAGGCTAAAGCATCATCTTGTCGAATGTTTGGCCAACTGTCATTGACCAATTGATCGTTGAGCTGACGTAAGTCAACTGCAGCACGGAACGCGTTTGACGTTCCAATCTCAGCTCCTTTCTTCGGAAGCATCAACACAGGAAAGCCCCAAGGTGAGTTGGCCGGACGAATGACTCCATCCCGGCACCACTCGCTGATCTGCTTGCGGAGACAATCGAGCTTCGCAGGCGTCAATCGGTAGGGCGTCATCTTAATCGGTCGCGGATTCGCGTCTTTGAATCGTAGAGACACAGGAGGCGAGTCCACAGGTCTCATAATCGGGTCGAAAAAGGCCCAAGAATATTGCACACAGTGACGGAGCATCAGTTTCGCCTCGTCATCTAAGTGCGGATTGTCAGGAATTCCCAGCTCCTGCACAACCTTGTCAACTTCTTCCTTCGTAGGAATTTTAACTTTCATTGCTTCGTTGTCCTTGACATGCTCAGGAGTCTGCGGCAGTGGTGCACCCCGGCATCGCGCGGCGCATCTTTCCATGGCACATCGAACTTTTCTCGTATTTTAGTTTCACTTCCGGGTGGCTTTTGTTGATCCTCTCGCCTTTGACACGAACACTCGGCTCGCTCTTAATCTTCGGTTCCCGATCTCGCTCAGGATCTGGCGGAACGTCTAAATTTGGTTGTCGGGGGGGCCCAGCAGAAGAAGCATGAGACGTCCCCGGCTCATCTGTTGCAGGCGGAATCAACGGTACCTCTGGAGGTTTCCATTTGGTGCGATCTTGAAGATCATCAGTTGACACCCATCTTATGACACGTGTGCGCGTGTTTAACAGCGGAACTTGTACGTGACGAAGGGTGGTTTCATCAATTTGTAAATAATAATCACCGGCGTAGGTTGTCTTGCACAACTTCGCAACGGTGCAGCGATTATCGACGAGTTGGTTGTCAGTCAAGCGGTCGTCGCAGGCGAATGAGTGACTCGTCTACGTGATTCGAGGTCCTGTGGTCCGGTCATGCAGAGGAATTAATAATAATCAAACGGTCGGTCTGCAGGACTCAACGCTGACGGCAAAGCTTCGCCGCTCAGGTGAAATTCCTTGGTCACAGAGTTGTGCAGATCGAGCATTAATAAGGCCATCGTGTCAGGTGGCACGACGGACGCCAAGTGTTTCAACGAGGTCGTCCTGGAGAAGCCGGCCCAATCAAAATCAGGGGGCATCGTCAGCAACTCCGAAGTCATTTCCAGATTCAGAGATCTGTAATCGGAACGGTGCGGCCCTACGCGAAGCGGGACACGCGTAACAGTATAAGCTGCGTCTGTCGCGGCTCGTGATGATCCTAAATTGTTCATCTGAAGTAAATGTCGTTCGTCGGCGTAGCCAAGTGCGGCGGCGAACTTGTGCTGCATATTCTTGCAAGTCTTGGGAACTGCGCGCAAATGGAGCGGATGGCTGGAAACCAACAATCGCACGCGACAGCTCATCAAACTAGGAGTTATGTCGCAAAAATTGATGACGTACACGTAAGGGTGCAAACGTGCAACGTAAGAAATAATCGAAGCCTCCTGCTCTATCAACCACATGAAGAAACCAGCCATCTTGCATAATTTCATCGTCCAGTGGGTAGCGGTGACTCCCTTCCCAACATCTCTGGAAGTCAAGTTGCACAGAGCGGAGTGTACGCAGGGTGGTGACGCGACACACATCGACGACGACCATTCCGTGTAGGGTAAATAAGATTCGATCAACCGTAAGGTTGTAACATAGCGACCACACAATGTGTGCTGCACCACAGGAATATTCGGAAAGTTCTTGTGGTGGATCTGGTTGGCGGTGTCCGACGCATCGAGTGCTAGCACGACTCGAAACGACGTCCCACACGTTTCGTTGGCTCGTTGGAGACCTAAAGTACTGCCTCCGGCTCCACTGAACAGCATCACCACCTTGCGATAAGTGATTGGAAGCCATTGAACCTTTTCATATCGGCGGCGGATCTCCGCTTCGGTGATCTCGCGGCATTTCTTTTCATCTTTTCTGACCTTCGAGCGAAATCGTCACTGCCTTCAGGTCGTTTGAGGGTGGACTTGTCCGTCATAGCGGTCATAGCGTCCTTCTGCACCGTGCTCAGCAGCATCGGCGGGGGAGATTCGTCGCATCGCGTCAAGTGACTAGCGACAGAAACGGTGAAAGAAAGGTTCCCCTTGTCGTATCCTTCTTCACATTCTTTCGTAAGTTCGTTGATCGTAGAGACGTTCAACTCATCTTCGTACCTAACGATATCGCCAATCGCAAGGACTTCGCCTTGAGTGACGATCGTCGGCACTTCTTCCGTGGCAGTAACTGCCACCCGAGCAGCGGACCGGTCGCGCTCTTCGCAAGAAGAACACATTCCTTCGACAACTCCCAACTGCTCGTTCTCAGCAAACGTAGCGACGAAAACCTGTCCTTTTTCCATAGGCTTCGACAAAATAACCGGTAGATTGTACGTTCGACCGGGCTCGATTTGAAGCGTGCGCGCGGCATAAGCGATTACTTCTCGCGCGTCTTCTCCCGGAGCTGGGGAGAATTTGGTCGTAGCATGTCCCCGTGTAGCCATGGCTACCTTACGTTCCGGCGGCGGGCTTCGGAGATCTTTAATCGTGCTCAAACGAGCATAAACTCGAGTCTTGACCAGGTCGAGACTCTGCCGAAAGGCATCGTGTTGATGATTGTAAATCGGCACGGTTATCGGATTTCGATCGTAAATAGACCGAAAGGTCACGATTGGTGCATCGACTCGTTCATCCTTAACTTTAATCTTCTTGCGCCCGTAGACGACTTGGGTTCGACAAAAACAGATCCGATCATGGGGAAAATCCACGATGGCTCCTAAAATTCGTATATCGCGCCCTCCCAACAGGAACAAGTAATTCGTATCGGCTACAATAGCGACAATGGGGGCAGCGAAGTCGTCGGCGAAAGCGACCCGAAGGGCGATCCAACGATTGATCGTCGTCGTATTCAATCCTGATCCGTACAGCTTGCGCTTAATCGGAAGTTCGCCTTCATCGAAAATCAACTGATCTTTGGTCAACTTTTTGACCATTTCTCGGCAAATATAAGAAACATCTGCCATTCCATCGACACCGATGGTCGTCGAGAATTTCGGTCCGTCACGATTCCTGTAGATGTGACAGGCTATAAACGTTAGAGAACCCGTATCTAAACAACTGAGGGTAATCAAATCATCTTCGATCGTCTTGCCGTCTCGCGGCGTCAACGAAGTGTGAGCACATCGGGCTCTGATTCGCTCATCTCCGGGGTTGGGCATCGATACCGCGGCTTGAGCTTTCGTATTATCTGTTGTTGGCGTCCTCGCCATAACGCTCGCGGCAGCCTCTTTATCTGGCGGCTTCCGCTCTTCCTCCAAGACAATCTCAGAGGGAATCAGTGTTGGTAAGGGATCCTGGTCTTCGTGGTTCACGGAAGCAAAGGACCCCTCCCATAAATCATTCATTTCGTCTTTCCAGAATGCATCTGTAAATACATTCGTCGCCTGCTGATCCTCATCAGCATCGGCGATCGGTTCCGTGTCAGCTGCGGCTTTGAGTCTGCAGCTGCGCGGTTGTTCTGGTGTCTTCTTTAGCAAGAAATTCCGAGCTTTCGTCCACCAATCCCGCAGGTTCCACGTCTGCTCGTCTTCGTCACACTTGAGAACGCTGCTAATCTTCTTCATAAATCTATCCTTTTCTTCCGGCGGCGTATCCGTGTCTCGATCCGTAGTAATCGAAACCGTTTCGGGGGGGTCCGCAGGAAAAGATGGCGTCGTCCCCGACGTCAACTCTGTCGTAAAATCGTCGTCTGCAATACTCGCGCTTGTCATCGTCTCGTCAGTCGAATGCACGCACGAGCTAGCACTGCAGAAAGTCATGTCTGGCTCACAGCCAGTTCGGTCGCCAGCGGTCGTCTCTGGAGGGTCCAAAGATAAGCCGATGGCATCGAGGGCTTCCTCATCAAAAATCAACGGTGGGTCGTCCATGTACGACTCGTCAAATAACGTTATCGCGGACACTGGTTCACAAAGTGTAGCTTCTTCATCTTCCGAATCTGAATCGCCTTCCCAGTATCGTGGAGCTTCAAGTTCCTCGCTCGAATCTTCGAGCTCATCGCTCGACATCTGCTCATAAAACTGTGCCAAAGACCGACGATTGGTCAGCACGTCGTTGGGTGGCTCGTCCATAAGTGGGCGAGCAAGATCTTCGAATGCGGCCGCGGCAAGGGCGTCGGCTGCGTCGTCGGTGCGGGTGTCCTTGTTCGGGTACACCGTCACTCCTAATGGTAACTGTTGACCGCAAGGGGTCGTAAATGCGAACGTTGCAGACGACTGTCCCGAGTCTTCTCGGTAACGACCACCTGTGGCGTAAGGAGAATTTTAGGGGCTACCTGGCGTGCCTTCGAATCCTGGCTCGCCGATCGCGTCCGTGCCCTTGGTGGGATCACTGGACGAGGATGGCCGATCTCCCGCCACGCGACCACAAACAACTTCCGTGCCTGGTCCTCTCAACTTGAGGATCGGCTGTTGCTTTATGATCAAGGATAATCGAAAATCAGAAATCAGGGTGACACATGTCACGGAAAAGGAAGATGATGTCATAGAAAACTCTGACATCATCGGAACGGAGTAGGGTGCCCCTGATAAGGGGGGGCCCTAGAAGAGGGGTAAGCCTTAGGAGGCGGGAGTTGCCGCCACAGGTGTGTGTGGAGAGCATGAAGGATGTGGGTGGGTTTGTGGGGTATGAGGGATCGATCGACTCCTTGGAGGGGTAATATAAATAACTAACTAACTAACAAACTTCAGACCTCTCCCGAGCATGGGAGCCAGGCCGGACAGGCAGGAGAAGATCCGGAATCACAGAGGAAAATCACGCAGTTGGGGCAGAGGCGAAGGACGAGGACTCGTTGATGACGGACCGCCACTGCGCGCGGTCTTTTGCGAAGTCGTGCAAGAGCGTCGCAGGCCGCAAACGTGTTGATCCACGAACAATCGACCTGTCCGTCGCGTTCTGCCCAACCGAGCGAACCCCATCCCAGCGCGGACTTTCCGGGTGCTAACCGGCCAGCCCGATTATTATAATACTATATATATATATAGTATATATAACCCTAACCTTGCGATCGCTACCCGTTGGTTGCGATGGAGGACGGCGCCTAACACGCTTGCTCCCTGCGGCGGCCCCGGCCGTCCCGGAGTGAGACGGTGCCTGCTCGCCTCCCGGGCTGGCCGGTTAGCACCCGAAAAGTCCGCGCTGGGATGGGGTTCGATATATTAGGGTAACCCTAACTACTAATCGACAGATGTTTGTCTGTTTGTTTGTTTGTTTGTCTGTTTGTCTGTCCCTCGATTCAGGGTAAGGATCATGTAGGCGCGAGAGTAAGGATCAGGTAGGCGCGCGAGCCACAGACAGTGATCCTCCAAGCCGTCTACGGCGACCTCGCAGACTATTTCCACGACCCGCGGCGGCTCTTTCAGCGCGCCATTCTCACGCCCCGTGGAAACGATGTTGTCGATGCTGACAACGCGCGCATGAATGACCGCGGCCTTTTTTTCCCTAGACGAGGCGTCGGAGTTCTTTTCGGCCGACTAGGTTGGGTCGGAAGACGACGCCTCGCTCTTAACAGTCGAGTTTTCAACTCCCTGACAACCAACGGCATGCTGACTTTGATCGCGAGCTTAAAGTCTTCGCAACCTCGACCCGTCGCACGGCCACTGCAACGGTACCAGATACATGATCGATCGTGTGGTGTCACCGAGGCTCCTCCAACCTGTATCCCGTAAGGCCCGCCGACGCCAAACGATCACCAAGAGCCAGGGCCAGACGCCCCGCGAGGTCGGCGTCCTCTTGGCGAAGCCCGTCTTCTGCCACGTCCAGCTCTACGTGGCTCTCTGTCGATCGGCAACCCCGAGGATATCCTCTTCTAAGTCGACGACTCCACCCTACCCCACGCGTGCTGCGCAATACCGATAAGCCCCCTCCCGGCGTCTACACGCGCACTGTAGGTGAACTTACTGGGTCCAGGTGAACTTACTGGGGTTTGAGATTGGGACTAGGTGAACTTAGTGACCAGGTGAACTTACTGGGACCAAGTGAACTTACTGGGGTTTTTAGAGTGAACGCAAAGGCTAGCGGCGTGTACGGATCAAAGCTGCTTAGATTGGCGGAGGTGAGAGCGACGAGCTCGAAGGAGAGTGGGGTGAGTGGATGTGAGCACGAGTGGGCTTACGTCGAACTTACTGGGGTTAGAGATTGGGACTAGGTGAACTTACTGGGACCAGGTGAACTTACTGGGGTTAGAGATTGGGACCAGGTGAACTTACTGGCGAACTTACTGGCCTGCACTTGTCCTAACTACTAATCGACAGATGTTTGTCTGTTTGTTTGTCTGTCTGTCCCTCGATTTAGGGTAAGGATCAGGTAGGCGCGAGAGTAAGGATCAGGTAGGCGCGAGAGCCAGACAGTGATCCTCCAAGCCGTCTACGGCGACCTCGCAGACTATTTCCACGACCCGCGGCGGCTCTTTCAGCGCGCCATTCTCACGCCCCGTCGAAACGATGTTGTCGATGCTGACAACGCCGCGCGCATGACCGCTCCCTATTTTTCCCGGAGACGAGGCGTCGGAGTTCTTTTCGGCCGACTAGGTTGGGTCGGAAGACGACGCCTCGCTCTTAACAGTCGAGTTTTCAACTCCCTGACAACCAACGGCATGCTGACTTTGATCGCGAGCTTAATGTCTTCGCAACCTCGACCCGTCGCACGGCCACTGCAACGGTACCAGATACATGATCGATCGTGTCGTTGTCACCGAGGCTCCTCCAACCTGTATCCCTGAAGGCCCGCCTACGCCAAACGATCAACAAGAGCCAGGGCCAGACGCCCCGCGAGGTCGGCGTCCTCTTTCCCAAGCCCGTCTTCTGCCACGTCCAGCTCTACGTGGCTCTCTGTCGATCGGCATCCCCGAGGAGATATACTCATCTGGGTCGACGACTCCACCCTACCCCACACGTGCTGCGCAATACCGATAAGCCCCCTCCCGACGTCTACACGCGCACTCTAGGTGAACTTACTGGGACCACGTGAACTTACTGGGGTTCGAGATTGGGACTAGGTGAACTGAGTGACCAGGTGAAACTGGGACCAGGTGAACATACTGGGGTTTTTAGAGTAAAGGGTTTTTAGAGTAAACTCAAAGGTTGGCGGCGCGTGCGGATCAAAGCAGCTTGGATTGGCGGAGACGAGAGCGACGAGCTCAAAGGAGTTGGTGTGAGCTAGGTGAACTTACTGACCAGGTGAACTTATACGAAACTTACTGGGACCAGACCTGAACTTACTGGGGTTAGAGATTGGGACTAGGTGAACTTACTGGCCTGCACTTGTATAAATAAATTACTAATAATAGTGTGCGAGGTTTTGTTTTGAGTTAGTTATGAGGATGAGGGTGTTGATACTGTGTCGGATCGCGATGGCCCTGCAACCACCTGCACAGTTTCGAGAACCAGCGCGCATCGAGGCGACGCAGAACTACCGCGAAGCCACGGCGTTGTCGGAGCGGCTCGCAGCTTTTAAGGAGGCGGCGCCGCCGCAGCAGCAGCAGCAGCAGCAGCGTACGGTTGCTATTGTTGGCGGCGGGTTGTCCGGCTTATCGTGCGCCAAGTACGTGGCGGATGCCGGGCACCGGGTTATCTTGTACGAGGCGCGGCAGACTCTCGGCGGAAAAGTGTCCGCGTGGAGAGATGCGGACGGCGACGTGGTCGAAACGGGGCTTCACGTGTTCTTCGGAGCTTACCCGAACATGCTACGGCTGCTCGCGGAGCTTGGGATCCGGGACAGACTCCAGTGGAAAGCGCACCGCATGAGCTTTGCCATGCGCGACGGCGGCGGTCTGACGTCGTTCGAGTTTCCGGAGGGTGTTCCGGCGCCGTTCAACATGGCGATCGCGATCCTTCGGAACAGAGAAATGCTCACGTTGCTGGAGAAGGCGCGCATGGTTCCAGGGTTGCTTCCGATGCTCGTCGGCAACGCGCAGGAATACGTCGACCAGCAGGACGAGCTGTCGGTGGGCGAGTTCATGCGCAAGTACGGCGTCCCCGAGCGCGCGAAAGACGAGGTGTTCGAGGCGATGGGCAAGGCCCTCGACTTCGTGCCGGCCGACGAGCTCTCTATGGCGATAATCCTCACAGCGATGAACAGGTTCATAAACGAGGCCGACGGCTCGCAAACGGCATTCCTCGACGGCAATCAACCCGACCGCCTCTGCGCGCCGCTGCGCGAGTACGTCGAGAACCGAGGGGGTCGGGTTTTTTGCGGCAAGCCGCTCGTCGAAATTCTAGTCGAGGACGACGACACAAGAAGGGTCCGAGGCCTCCGGTTCGAGGACGAGATCGTCGTCGCCGACGAGTATGTTCTCGCCATGCCGGTGGACGTGACGAAGCGGCTCATCCCGCGGGAATGGTCGACGATGCCCTTTTTTTCGCAACTCGACGGCTTGGAGGGCGTCCCGGTCATCAACGTCCAGCTGTGGTTCGACGGCGCGATCGACGCGACGCTCGATGGTCTCGTGTTCTCGCGCTCGAAATGTCTCAGCGTCTACGCCGACATGGCCAAATCTTGCCGCGAATTCGCCGACGATCGGTCTATGTTGTCTCTCGTTTTCGCGCCCGTCGTGACGCCGGAGAAAAACTGGCTCGCAGAGTCGGACGACGCGATCGTGAATGCGACCGTGAAAGAGCTCGAGACCGTGCTCTCCGGCACGCTCCCGAGTCTCCGCAAGGCTGCCGTCGTGCGAACTCCGAGGAGCGTATATTCGGCAATACCCGGCCGCAACAAGTACCGCCCCTCGCAACGCACGCCCGTCCCTAACTTGGTCCTCGCCGGCGACTACACATACCAGCGATACCTAGGCTCCATGGAGGGTGCCGTGCTGGCCGGCAAGCTGGCGGCGGAGGTCGTCGCAGCCCGCGCGGCCAACGCGACCCTCCCGCCCATCAAAGAGCCAGCACCGGGTGCCTCGCGCGGCGGCGGGGAACCGAGGAACCCATCTTTCGTCTTGCCGTCGCGCCCGGCCCGCACTCTTGAGGAGGAGCCCCGCGGCGCGATCGCTTTTGGCGGCGGCGAGGCTAGCCTCCGATGATCGATCGACACTACGTAGTATAGTCCTTGGGGCTAGCTAGCTAGCTAGCTAGCTAGCTATCTATCCATCCCGCGGAGAGGCACGAGGTGTTGGTGTTGTCTCCGCCATCTCCTTTGACGAGGGAGGCGAGAGTTGCGCTAGTCTATCCGCGATCGCCTGTTTCTGCGTTTTGGTCGGGCACACGAAGCAGCCCGTGCGCTCCTCCCAGGACTTCTCGTCGCCGTCGGCGTTGGTGAGGTCGAGGACGTCGCGGATCTCGAGGCGCGCTGCCTCGGCCCTTTTTTTCTCGAGGTACGAAGGCCGCCGCGCGGTCGACGGCGCGCTATCGATAGGGACTCCCTCGTTGCGGGCTCGGTGATCTTGGATACAAGCCCCCGGTACGAGGCCCTCGCTCTTGTAAAAGCCCGGGGACCGCTCCGGTATGGGGGGCTTGAACTGCCCCGCTCCCCCAACATCGACGACTTTCCTCTTGACACCGCAATCCATCTCCAATGTCCGCTCTGTGAGGCGCACCGCCCGCGGCGGGCCGCGGCCCTTGGTCCGCCAGGGCCTTGCTTCTTCGATGGTGCGATCTTTCTGGGCGTGGGTGGCGAGGTGCCTCCTTTCGGGTCGTCGCGCATCGCTTGCCACCAACAAGGCCGCCTTGAAGGTCCTTCGGCCCATATAGAAAGATATGTATCCTAGGTGCAGGAGGACCCTATCGTCATTTTGCTCCCAAACAGCAAGTACGTCACAGTCTAGTACTGCAATAAAATGAAAACAACAACTTTGTTCTTCTTCTTCTTCTTGGTGTCGGTCGCCGGCGCGTCGACCGCCAAGCAGCGGTTCGAGCCACTGCAGCAGCTCGAGCACAAGTTCGTGGACGGGGCCGTGGCGACGTTTGACGTGTTTTCGGATACGTTGAGTCGCCGCGCGCAGCGCGTGAAAACGGGGTACGAACAGGTGAAGACCGGTTACGAACACTTCGTCCAACACCGCGAGGTAGCCGAGGAGCCCGCGGAAGCCCCCCCCGGCGAGGTCCCCGCGCGGCCGGCCTCGACGACCCTCGTAGTTCCCGTGGGTCCGGCGCTGGGCAAGGACCCGATCATTCCGGAAGCCGGAGGAGCGTCGGACGAACTCAGTCTCGCTGGACTCATGTCGACCGTGGCGAGCGAGGAGGGTCGCGCCGTCGTTCGCACGGGCGTGCAAGTGGCGCTCCTCTACACCACTCTCGCGGCCGTGCACTTTGCGCCAAACTTGAAACTTCTCGTCGTTCTCGGCGTCGCGTCGCGAGCTCCTCAGCTTGGAGATATTTGGACCGGCCCCGCGCAGTCGTCCGAGGAAACGAGACCCCTCCAGGTCCTTCACAAGGGCACCATGACGCCACTCGCGCGCCTTGCCTTTTGCGCGCAGATCGCCCTCTGCGATAACTTGCGTCGCCGGACCCCCACCCTCGTCGTCTACGCCTACGCGGCCGCCCTCGCGACCTGCGCTGCGCTCTTCGCGCGCGTCGATCCCACCGCGGGTCTCTTCCTCGTTCCCTCCCTGGCCTGCGCCCTGGCAGCCTCCAAGTACTCGGCCGACCTCCGCATCTGGCATATGATTGCCAAGCCACAAAAACCGAAACTTTCCAAGCGCCGCGCCTTGCCACCGCGCCCGAGTGCCTTCGCCTGATGCTGTTTTTTTTTTTTTCTGTTCGTCGAGTGAATGTAGTTAAGTGGGGCAGCATGACTCGCCGCCCGCCCTGTTTTTCATTATTAATTATCCACGTGTCAAGTATCCTTCCCGGCGGCGGCGGCGGCGGCGGCGACGGCGACGACGACGCGGACGAAGGGA
Organism: Chrysophaeum taylorii; assembly: GCA_029834535.1. Taxonomy (NCBI): domain Eukaryota; class Pelagophyceae; order Pelagomonadales; family Pelagomonadaceae; genus Chrysophaeum; species Chrysophaeum taylorii. Next base: position 26,996 of record JAQMWT010000695.1, read on the forward strand.
TCGTGGGGATCGGGACCCGGCGACAAAAAGGTCGCGGGCCCCCGCAGGACGTCGTCGTCGTCGTCTTCGGGGACGACGCGCCGTGGTCTGAAAGGACTAGTCACCGTGCCATGGTTTGCGTCTTGTAGCGGAGCAAGGTGTGGGGCGGAGGCGATCATGCGCACGAGCTGGGCATTCGCGTGCACGGACTCTGATGTGGTTCCCCCGCGGGTGGCGGCGGTCGGGATTCTGATCCTGTATCGTATCTTTCGCGAAGAAGAAGGAGGCGGCGGCGGCGGACGACACTCGGGGAGTCGCCTGTGACGCATCTCGCTGGCCTTGAGTTTGTTGAGGACTCGCGTCGCCTCTGCCTGTGCTCTGTGCTGCAAAACAGCCGAGTGCGATTTTCTCATCGCGGGCGCGACGAAGAGGCTCCGGGCTCGGCATTCCATCCTCGACTCCTCTCTGGCGTGTGGCTTATGGTGCCTCGCGGCCAAGGCGAGCCGATGCGAGGAGACTTGGAGATTCGCTTTCGCCTTTATGTCTTGCCGGAGAACGTCGCGTTTTTCCCGTTTTGTTCGCTCGCGCTCGATGGCGATTCGCCGCTGCGCGCACTTCGCTTCGACCGGATCCAAGTCTGCCATGGATCTCGCGTGGCCGACCTCCTCGCAAGAGTCGACGGCTCGCAGCTGGCCGAGCCTTCGGAAAATCGCCGGGACGAGAAACTCCAGCGGGACGCTCTCATCATCGGCGTTCTTTGGAGGCATTTTGATGAGAGATACATACCTTGATCTATAGAAAAGTGCCGCGGCACCATGGGTGGGCGGCGCGTCGTTGATGATGATGCAGAGTCGCACACCAGGAAGATGGTGCTGCGGAGTGCGTTTGGAGGGCGTGTGCTGCTCCATGGCCAATTCGCCGACGCTTGCGGAGAAGAAGAGAGGGATCGCAATGAAGGAGATGAGAGGTGTGGTTCAAGAGACGGGGAGAAAGGAGAGGTAAGACGAGTCCGCTTGAAAGAAACAAAGAAAGAAAGAAAGAAAGAAGCAAGCCTCGAAGAGGAGGAGGAGGTAGAGGGTGAAGAATAGGAAATCGCGTTTTGGTGGAGGTAGCAAGAAGAAGAAAGGACGGGCGTCGGTCTCGCACAACAAGCAGAGCGCACACACATAAGAAGCGGCGGCGGCAGCGGGACACGCGAGAAAGTCGCTTCGACGAGAAGAACAAAGCTAGGCGTCGTGCGGAGGAGGAGGCTCGGGACCACACTTGGCGGCGGCGGGCGTGAGGTCTTGGTGGTGCTGGTCGGCGTCGGCGTCGGCGGGGTGGTTTGGCGGGGCGGGGTGGAGGTCGGGTCCGGCGGGAGGTAGCCTGAGGAGATTGAAGTAGTCGTGTGCCATGGCCTCTTTTGCCGTCAACCTTTCTTGGTGGTCGTAGCGGAGGAGTTTCGAAACGAAGTCGATCGCTTCGGGGGAAACGAGGGCGGTGTTTTCGGGGGTAACAAACTTGGTCCAGGGTTTCTTGGGCTGGCGACCGATCAGACCGTCGAAGTGCGGATCCAACTCCAAATCGTACTGGTCCAAGTAGGCGAAGAGGTCGTCGGTCCCGAGGACCTTTGCGATCTTGACGAGTTGGTCGTAGTTGTCGTGGCCGTGGAAGAAGGGCTCCTTGCGGAAGATCATGCCGGCGACCATGCAGCCGAGGGACCACATGTCGAGCGAATAGTCGTATTCCTGGAGATCTACCAAGAGCTCGGGGCCCTTGAAGTATCGCGAGGCGACGCGGACGTTGTACTCGCGGCCGGCGTGGTAAAATTCGGCGAGGCCCCAATCGATGAGCCGCAGGAGACGTTTTTCGTGGTCGATCATGACGTTGTGCGGCTTGACGTCGCGGTGCATTATGCCGTTCGAATGGCAGCAGTCGAGGGCCTTGAGGAGCTCGTTCATATAGAATCGGATGTCGTAGTCGGTCAAAGTCGGGTACAACACCTTGAAGTCGGTGTTGTTCACGAACTCGAAGACGAGGGACGGCGTCTTCGACTGCGGGTCGCGCACGACGTCCAGGAGCTGGATTATGTTTTCGCCGCCGCACAAGTTCTGCAAGATCTTGATTTCACGCTTTATTTTCTTCTTCTTCACGGGTTTGAGGATTTTTATCACGCATTTGCAGTTGTTCGTTACGTTGATACCCTCGAACACTTCGCTATACTTTCCGCGCCCGATCTTCCGGATCACCTCGTAGTCCTCCTGCTCGCCCCAGTTCACCGTCAGCGACTCGTAGTCCCAGTATTCGCGGGGTCGATTCGCGTTCACGTCCGCGTAGACCCGAGACCGGCTCATCATCACGCACTTCTTCTACTTGTTGTTGTTGTTCTTCGCATCGTCGACGACGACGACGATAATATTATGTACCAACAAAAAAAGCCCCTAACCCTCCTCGAGTTTTTACTCCTAAACCCTTAGAGGAAGGAGGAGCGGCGACAAAGGAAGAAAAAAAAAATGGAGACGACGACGTCTGGGTTCAGCTTCGACTTGTGCGCGCGGAACGCGCGTCTCGAGGGGAAAGCGCCGGCGGCGATGAAGACGGGGACCACGATCTGCGGGGTCGTCTACAAGGACGGGGTCGTCCTCGGCGCCGACACGCGGGCCACGGGGGGCTCCGAAGTCGCCGACAAGAACTGCGCCAAGATCCACTACCTGGCACCGAACATTTACTGTTGCGGTGCCGGGACGGCGGCCGACACCGAGAAGACGACCGAGCTCATCGCCTCCCAGCTGGATCTGCTGCGGCTCTCGACGTCGACGCAGTCGCGAGTCGTCGCCGCCGTTACTCTCCTCAAACGAATGCTCTTCAAGTACCAGGGTCACATTTCCGCCGCCTTGGTGCTGGGCGGCGTCGACTGCAAGGGTCCCCACCTCTACCAGATCTATCCCCACGGCTCGACATCGAAGCTCCCCTACGTCACGATGGGCTCCGGCTCCCTCGCGGCCATGTCGGTCTTCGAGACGGGTTACCGCGACGGCATGGCCGAGGCCGAGGCCGTCGCGCTCGTCAAGGACGCCATCTTCGGCGGCATCTTCAACGACCTCGGCTCGGGCTCGAACTGCGACATCACCATCATCCGCCAGGGGGGGGTCCCAGAGGTCCGTCGCGGCTACGAAACCCCCAACGAGACGGCCCCCCTCCGCGCTGCCTATGCCCGTCCGGCTTCCCTCCGCCCGCCGGTGGGGGCCACCCCCGTCCTCTCGACCCTCGTCGACGTCTTCGACGCCCCCCAACCCCTCGCTCTCTAATAGTAAGTTGGAGTTTATTTAGATAGTTTATTTTCTGGCGATTGAGAAAGAAAGAAAGAAATAAATAAATATATATATACTCTCGACAATGGGAGTAGTAGTAAAGAAGAGGCCGCCGGCGATGTCCAAGTCTGGGTCCTCGTCGAACCCCGACCGAGTCGTCGGGAAGAAGGCTCAGAGGCGGGGGGGGACGCCACGGACCAAGGCGACGGCGAAGCGCCTGAAGATGTACGCTGGAAGCGGCGTCCAGCGGAACAAGGCCGGGAAGGTGGTTGGGGGTGAACTCGCGCGGCGAGACTGCGCGGGTGGTCAGGCCATCACCGGGGCGACCGGGCGGATCGCACCGGATCGGCGTTGGTTCGGGAACACGCGGACGATCGGCGCCAAGGAGCTCGACGCGTTCCGCGAGGACGTGAAGACGGCGACGGCAGACCCGCGCGCGGTTATCCTCAAGCGCGGCAAGGTCCCCGTTTCGCTCGCCGACGAGACGGTCTCGAAAGGCCCGCGGCGCGACCTCCTGACCACGGAACCCTCGTTCTTCCCAAAGAGCGGGGCTCGGAAGCGGCCGAAACCGCTCGGACCAAATCTGTCGTCGCTCCTCGCGCGAGCCGAGCCCGCGTGGGAAGAGCCCCCCGCCCCCGACGAGTTCAAGGACGAGGCGAGGCACGATCTCTTCGCCAAGGGCCAGTCGAAGCGCATCTGGGGCGAGCTCTACAAAGTGTTGGATTGCAGCGACGTCGTTCTCCACGTCGTGGACGCTCGCGACGTCCCCGGCACGACGTGCGACGTCGTCGTTAAAAATTTGAAAAAGAACAAGCACCTCGTCTTCGTGATGAACAAGTGCGACCTCGTGCCAAACTGGGCCGTCAAGCGCTGGATATCGCACCTCTCCAAAACCGCTCCCGCGCTCGCGTTTCGGGCTAGCCAGACGAAACCGTTTGGCAAGGGCGCCCTAATCGACGTCCTCCGCCAGTACGCCAAACTCCACGCCGAGGCAAAGCAAATCAGCGTCGGCATCATCGGCTACCCCAATGTCGGCAAGTCGAGCGTCGTCAACGCGCTCCGGAGCAAGGCCGTCTGCAAGGTCGCCCCGGTGCCGGGAGAAACCAAGGTCTGGCAGTACGTTTCGCTCACCAAGCGCGTCAGCCTCATCGACTCGCCGGGGGTCGTCGTGGGCCGCGACGACGACGTCGACACGGTCCTCAAGGGCGTCGTGCGCGCCGAGCGCCTCCCCGACCCCACCGTCTTCCTCGCCCCTCTTCTCTCGAGGGCCAACCCCGACCACCTCCGCAACGCTTACGGCCTCGCCTTAAAAAACGACGACGACGACGCGGTAGACTACGCGAAGCGCCTCGCACTCAAGATGGGTCGCCTCCTCCAAAAAGGCGAACCCGACCTCCGCACCGTCGCGACCATGCTCATCAACGACTGGCAGCGCGGCAAAATCCCTCACTTCGTCCCGCCTCCCGACGATCTCGACGATCCCGACCACCAGGCGCCCCCGCCACCACCACCACCACCCAAAGATGGCGACGACGACAAGCCCGACCACGACAAGCCCGACGACGACGACGACAAGCCCGACGCTGGTCGAGATGAATCCATGGGTGCCCGCCCCCCCGCCGCGAGGTCTGTGTTTTTAAAAGACTGAGGAATCTACTCGTTTGTTGTTGCCGCGCGAGAAGATCACAGGAGCTTCAGAAGCGGCGATTGCCTTGCGCATCGTGACCGCGTGAACGTGACTGAGGTCGACGGCCATGCCAATGCGATTCATCTCGCGCACGACCTCGACCCCAAACTTGGAGAGACCGACGGTCGTTTCGGTCGCCTTCGTCGAGCGTCTGCCCAGCCCGGACCGCCGTCGCGCGTCGGCGTGACGTAACGGACCCCCAACCGGTGAAACATCCGCAAACACCCCAACGACCCGTTGAGCCGGTGTCCACCCTCGATCCCGCACAACGACGCGACGCGCCCGCTCGCGTGGATCCGCAGTGCGTCCGCCGCTGAAAGAGCGAATTCGAGCGTTTTTTTCGGGATATAGCGCGCGCACAGCCGGTGCACGAGGTCGATCTGCTCGAGCGTCTACTGCACCGCCGCGGGCCCGCGGATCGTCGTCGGCACGTACACGCTCCAGAACTGCGCGCCGAGACCCCCCGCCCGCACTCGCGGCCAGTCGGTGTGGAGGTACTTGTGCCCAAGCTCGCGGCAGTACTTCGCGTCCTGCGCCTCGCGCAGGTCCACACGTTCCAGTTTGCCCTCGTACGCTTGCTTCAAAGACCACGGCAAGTCGTTGTGTCCATCCATCAGCACGTGCGAACGGTGCAGCGCGACGGCGCGCGCCACGACCACATCTTCCTTCTTCTTCTTCGGACATTCTCTGGCCATGGGGGTAAAGTCTAAACTAAAGAATCCTTCTTCGACTTGGACTTGTAGGGGGGTGGCATGCACGATATCCTCCTTTGCGTCGTCGCGCGTGGCGGCTGCAGCGAGATAATACACTTCCGAGTCGGCAGAGGGTCCGTGCCTCCCGACGTCCTGCAGGGCATACGCCGTCCTTTGTCTCCTTGGTGGTGGAGACCCATAAGGCTGCATAGCCTTTGACGAACGAATTCTTCGCGGTGCCACCACCCCGCTTGGAGAATACTACTAGTAGGGCACGTGAATTTGCTGGCCGGGGAAAGCGCCGGCTGGGACCCTGAAGACGATTAGTTGGCCAGAGGGCCCCCGGACCTGGAGCTGAGTCCCGGCGCAGATGCCGTCGGGAATGACGACGGGAAAAGCGCGTCTCGCATCGACCTCGAGTTGAACCTTGGGTTCCTCCGTGATCGTCGTGGGCCTCATGGTGTCCAGGCGCACGCTTTTGTATGTTGCCGTCAGGTTGGGGTCGTGGTCCTCCCCGAACTTGGTGGCACAGAACCCGCCAAAGACCGAAATGAGAAGAAAACAGAAAAATTCGTATAGGACGTCCTCGATTGCGCCGCAGAAAAGAATTTCGGCGAGGCAACAGAGCTCGAAAATGAGACTGCAGGTCCCCTGGGAGGTGCCTCGATCGCATTCGCGGACCACGGTATCAATCTGATTTGCTATGCGGCCGAGCGACCTCGTGACGAGGACGATCGCGCCCGCGCAAAGACAGGTACAGCAAGTGCACGCGCAGCTCGCGACATAACCTCCGTAGTGAACCTCTCCGGTCTTGGCGTCGCGAATCTGCAGCCTTCGGCGAATCTTAGCCCCATACCGCTTTACGTTCTTGGCAGATTCGCAGTCGTTGCGGCGACACGCTTCCGAAAACTTGGAAACTCCGCCGATCGTGACCTCGAGCCAAGAGGGGTCGAAGTCGCCGTTTCCGATTGCAGCATAGTCGTTGTAAAACTGACAGCAACCATACATACTGTCATCACCTTCAAAACAAGTGCACATCATCATCGTTCCTTCTAGAAAAGGAAAAAAAATAGGGCTACCTACCACCACCACTGTGTTGTCTGTTATCCGAACTGTAATAATAATAACCCCTGACCAACAAAGACACACGACGTGAAACTTCAAATTGCGTGGAGACGAACTCGCCGCATCTACCGTGAGTGGGGGATCGCCAACGCATTAGGCCGGGCTCGCTGTGCCCTCACCGCCCTCTTCCATGTCGCCCGCCGCCTCGGGGAACCCCACCCAGGCCGCCCGATCCCAGCAGGACGTCACCCTTCGTCGCACATACGTCCGGCGGCAGCATGCGTACGACCTACGGGCGGGGCCTGTCCTCTCTTCGCCTGCCCCACGCCTCGGCGATGACCCCGACTAGGTCCCGCGTACTTATTTCCGCCCGTCAGGCACATCCCTCATGCCCCACAAACCCACCCACGTCCTTCAAAGGCTTCATGCTCCCCACACACACCCCTCTTAGCAGTCGACATTTAAAGACAGACAGACCCCACAAGCCCACCCACATCCTTCATGCTCCCCCACACACCCCCCCCCCCCTCTTAGCAGTCGACATTTAAAGACAGACAGACTCAGACCCAGACCCAGACCCGACCCGAGAGGGTTTGGATGACGTAATAAGGCAGACGACAGTTGGAACGAACACAAAATGGGTCGGCCTCGAAGCCTCGTGCACGACCACGTTGTTGAAGGGCCGCTTGCCTCCGACGGCACGCGGACCTACAAGTGCGCGGCGCAAGGGTGTGGATACTCCCGCCAGTGCAAGATATTCAAGGCCGACCAGTGGGCGAACCACCTCGTACTGGATTGCCAACACCTCGACGTCACCGCGAAGCGCGCGATCGCTGCCAAAGCCTCCACGAAATCGATCTCCGAGTCGGAATATGGCCGCAAGCGCCGCGCCGAAAGCAACGTCCGACAGAAAGGTGCACAAGGGAACGGAGACGGACGACGTCGACGCTCGACGCGGCCGCGGAATCACGACCGCAATCACAAAATTCCTCGTGGGCTGCGCGATACCCTTCGACGTCGTCACCTCGCCTTTTTTCGTCGATATGATCAAGGCGTTGAATGCGGCTTACCTCTTGCCAAAATGCGAGACTTTTCGCGAAACGACGTTGCCGCAGATCTTCGAGGCGACGGTCGACCAAGTCAGCAAGATGTGGGACCGCCTCGGCAATCCGCGGCGCTCGCTCGGCTTAGTTGTCGAGTCCGGGACGCTCGTCGTGACGGAGACGGCGGTCGACAACGCAGCATTCAAGACCTGCGTCGAGCTCCGAGCGGGGGACTCGTACGAGGAACTCGTCGTCTCCCAGCTCGAGCGAGATGCCGGCGGCAAGGCGGTCGAGGACGCCTACGCCGGCGTCGTCGCCGACGACGACGTGGATTTTTCTGTTGTCGCTCGCAAGTTCCCGCGCCTCTTCTTGCTCCGCGGCATCGCGCGCTGCCTCGACCTCGTGACGGAGGACCTCGCGAAGGTTCCCGAGTTCGAGACCCTCGTCGACGCCTGCGTCCGTATTTCAAACTTCGTCGACTCTCGCGAAGAAATCAAGGCCGGTACTGCCTTGAAGCGCGTCGTCGACGATCGTAAGAAGAACGGAAGCATCGAGCGGCGCGGTGCCTACCTCGCCCGCTGCCTCGAGAACTAGGACGAGCTCGAGGCGATCGCGCCGTCCCTCGTCGTCGAGTTCAAGTCGGACGTCAAACAGACGTCCTGGCAGGCTGTCGCCACCCTGCGCGACTTGCTAGCCCCAATCGATCGAGCGATCCTCCACGTCGTCAAGGCGCGTGGCGCTCGATCGTCCTACGCGCTCGCGTCTGCGATCGTCGCGCACGTCCAGGCCTGGAAGTCATCCAAGGCGGCGATCGGCACCTTTGACGAAAGAGTGCGCAACGCAGCCGAGAACGCTGTTGTCGGTCGTTGGCTCGGGCTCGCCGGCTCGCGGGTCGGCATCAAGGACTCGGTCCACGTCGTCGCGTGGATCCTCGATCCGCACGCGACGCCGACCCGCGACCAGCTCCCGACCGGCTGGTCGACGGAGTGCGAGGCAATCATAAACAAGTTCTACGACGACCCCGCCGACCGGGACGCCGCTTTCGACGAGATCGACCAGCTCCTCCGCCGCGCCGACCCCTGGGGCGATATCATCCGCGGCAAGCAGGCGCTCGTCGCGTCGCGTCCCGGGCTCGAGACGATCATCGACCTCCAGATATGGAAACAGAAGAAGATGACGTCGACTGCCAAGGACTGGTCTGTCGTTGGCTCGAAACAATTTCCCAAGCTCGCCCCCATCGCCCTCCGCCTCGACGAGGTCGCCGTCCAGTCCGCCGACCTCGAGCGCGTCTGCGAGGCCCGGGAGATCGTCCGCACCAAGGCTCGCAACCGCCTCAACAACGATACCCTCCACCACCTCCTCTTCACCCACTTCAATCTGCGCCTCCTCAACAACTGCACGCCGGAGATGGGCGACTTCCTCCTGCAGTGCGTCGAAGGCTGCGCTGACGAGCTCGAGGAGCCCGCCTCCACCAAAACCGGCCGCCTGCCTAGTACGGGGACCCATTTTTACTTCTTATTGATTCTTCGTAGTAGTAGACCTACCTTAGCATTTTTTTTTTTGGCTTTGCTTCTAGCTCGACGACGACGACGACGATAAAGTGGAATTCAACGACCGATAATATGCACGGGGATGATGTTGAGACGCCTGGAGGTAAGCGCGGAGACACGTGTGAACGACGGGAAGAAAGGAAGACACCCGGTTCCAAGCGCGAGAGAGTTCGCGGCCAAAAGAAGCAACTTTTTTTGGTCTTGAGGTTTCCGTCGTGCTCCTTTTTTCTCCAAGCCCAGCAGAAGTGGCGCGCCTTTCCGATTCTTTCTTTTTTTTTTTCCTGCGAGCCTCGCAATCGCCGTGCGGCTACGCACTTGAATGCCGCCCCGCCGGATGCGACACCGATCTTCTTCTTCTTCTTCTTCTTCTTCTTCCTAGCCTGCTGCCTATGCTGGACGAGCGACGATAGTAGTCCGACACATCGACGGCCTATACATTACATCTTCACCCTATATTGTGATTTTCCCCAAGGGAAGATGGTTTCCGCGGATAAACTACACTACCTTGAGATGAGCGGCCCGGAGCAGAAAGAAGCACGCTCGGTCTTACGAACACATGGGAAAACAATGGCCCTTTAGCCGCTTTCCCGAGAGGATGGAGGAGCGTTTGTTTGTTGAAAGCGTCGAACGTTTCTGTACAGCAAGCTTCGTATAAACATTGGCGCGTGAAAGCAGTCGGCTGGGTATGTGGCACGGGATCGAAAGAACGAAACGCTCGAGCGATCTTCTCGGAGCCAAGCTGCACTGCTTCGTAGTCCCACAAAAATCAAAGTCGCCTTTTCCGGGCGCAACGGACGAGGTTTCGTCAGGGTCCGAAGCAGATTACCTGGGGCGGGACGGTGTCGAAGACTGGGTAAGGGTGATAGAGCGATAAGCGAGCTACGAGCCAGGGAACTTGGGTATCGAGCGCACACGGTTCTTTGGTTTCGTCTACGACACAAGAAACCAGTTTGCCATCGACGTAGGAAACGTCAAAGGTAGCGTCGACCGCGGTCGAGCGCCAGCGTTCATCGCCACGAGTCCCGGGCAACTTGACAAACGTGAGATTGAATGTTTTGTCTCGTTCGACGGCTTCGTTGAGTAGACGCTTGAGCTCCTGCATTGGTACGGTGTATCGGAAGAATGAGTAGTCGTTAGGGAGCGCGCGGACACCCAAAACGCGCGTAAATCCACTGTTAAAGTAGTGCGGCTCGTACATGGTCGCGTCGAGGAGCGAGCCGATTCTGTCCTTGGGCTCGAGATTTTTCGTGTAGTCGGCAGGATAGACGGTGCGAAGCCAATCGCTCGTGGTCGCCTCGACGCGGACCACGCCGCCAGAATAGTAGGGCGCGTTAGCCTCGGCGAGCCAGTGCAATAATAGCCCGGTCGGTAGCAACACGTCGTTGCTTCCACCATGGATTCGGAGATTCGCAAACATGTTGATCGAACACTGCTCGATGAACCCCAACACGATCCCGCCAAATGCATACGTCGCCGCGATCGCTGTCGCGATACCGCCAACGCCTCGAGGTGCTGAAGGCGGCGCCTTGACAGAACACGCCACTCCCACAAAAGCGGCGACCGGAATGAAAGCCAGGAATGCCCAGTTATTCGGCGTCCAGGTGTCGTGTGGCGCTCCGGCGTACCACGCACCGAATATCGCCGCGAGCGGCAGCCAGTTGACCGTCGTCGCGACGTGGTGGATTGCATCGACCGACGCGCACAGAACCAGCCTCGCCGCACACTTGAGCGAAAACGGAGAGATGTCGTTGGGTGCTGGCGTGAGGCATATGCCAAAGTGCAGCAGCAAAGCGAGAGCCACGCCGAAGCGGCCCGTCTGTCCGCAAAATGCCTCGGCGACCATCGTTGCCCCCGCGCCGAGCTCGAGCGCGAGCGTCGCGGCGGGCGCTAGCCGAGCTACTGTTCGCGCGACCTCAATATCGTCGTCGAGGTACGGCGAAAGGAACCGCGCCGTGAGCTGCTCGAAGAATATGGTCGCGCACGAGGCCTCGCTGTCGAGGAAGCTCCAATTGAGCTTCCAGAACCCCGCGGCGAGGTAGAACACGGCCATTTGCTTGTGCACGATCGCTGCGGCATCGTCCATAGTAGCCGCAAGCACCACCGCGAGGTCCGTCTGCACGCACCAGATATCTGAGTCCCACACGAACGGCATCCGCGACAGCGTCTGCGCGGAGCGCACCGCGAGAGCCACGATGAGCGGCTCGCGCCGCGCAGTCACGACAGCGGCGACGGCGCACACGAGGACGATGGTCTCGATGGTTCCTAACGTTGCCAACCCTTCGTGCGCGCCCACAACGCCAAACAGATGCCACCACGTGTCGACCAACCAAAACGCAGCGAACACGCGAATCCGTGTGCTGCTTGGACCCATCGTCTGTCTCATATAAAGTGTACCTTACCCTTCTGGCAACAACAAGAGACGAGCATCTTCCCTCCAAAGCCGGCTTACAAAAGTACGACGATAAGTTTTCAATGCCGCCGCCGCCGCCGCCGCCGCCGCCGAGTATGAACCATCGATCTCAGCGGATACCCGTTTGGCGTTTCGCATGGAACTGACAGAGGCGAAAGCAAATATGAAAATAGCTTACAACAGGGCTGGCCGTAGGTTTTGACCCGGCAGGCGAAGTATTCCTACTACGAAGAACCCGGAAGGACCTACGGCGAGTGGAAACACGAAGATATGATGCCGTACGGATCGTTGTTTCATTCCAAGTGGATAAAAAAGAAGGATTGCGATGATCAAAAGAAAATCGACAGCGATGATGATGATGACCTTGGGACGATCAGAAACTTATTATTTATTACTCCTGTGTCCAAAATGACTAATGAAAGGACGAAGTCTTGCGGGCTCCTCAATCTAAGCGGACCTTTTTCTGAGACTATACGAACCTCCCACTTGGCGTGCAGAGCTGCGCGCCCCCACGTCTCCTGTGTCTTCAAAGCCGCGTTGTTGTTGTTCTCCTCCGTTTAGTTGGTATAACAAACTATCAGGTGATGGTTTCTGTGGGCCCTTTCGCGTTGTCTCTCCTCTAGGGGCACCGGGGTCATTTATTTGTGGAGCGTGCGTCGCTTTGTTGTTTGATCAACGAAAAAAACCTTTAAAACAAGCTCGACAACTACTACTACACATTTTGGTGGGAAGCACGAAGATACGGGGAGAAATGAGGAGAGAAGGAGCCATGACACCACTATGTGAAGTGATCTTCCAGGTCGGCTTCGTCGCCGCCGAGATGTTCCATCGCCGTAAAGTTGAGGAAGTGCTGCGGGCGATGGAGTTCATTGTAGAACTCGATCGGGTTGGCAAGCTTGAGGTTGTACTTCATGCTCTTAGACATCTGGACACCCTGAAAATTGTAATTCCAGACGTCGTTGTCGGGCACCATGAAGAAGCCCAAAAATCGATCCGAGAGCAACATCTGGACTTTTTCGTAGTGCGTGGGTGCGTAGCCCTGGGGATTCGCGGCCGCGTCTCGGTTTGCGCGGCCCCACTCGAAGCCGGCGGGTGTCAGCTTGTACGCGGTCAACGAGCACGAGCCCGGCGTGAAGGAGCAGGTGATGATCGCCGTCTTCTCACCATCCCAGGTGTCACTGTCGGTCATGATGGCGGCGTGCGCGATGACGTCTTGCGGCGCGAGCTGCGGGAGTTCGTTGGGTTGCGTGTGTATCCATCCGAGCGGTTCCATGTCCTCAAGGTAGTCGTGCTCAGGCAGCATGTTTGGGAGCGTGACGGCCTGGTGGTTGCCGATCTGGGGGACGACCACGATGCAGCGGATCTCCTTGACGTGCGCGTTGTCTGGAGGAGAAACGCCATAGAGGAAACCGGCGATTTGCGTGCGGAGGTCGGCAATGCACACGAACTTGGAAAGGATGTTTTTGGGCAGGACATACGTGTAGCCACGCTCCCGGACGTCGTCCGAGTTGACGTAGATGTGGTGGGTCCGAAGATGGAGGTTCGTTGCCGATATTGCCCGGACTCTCCAGTCGGTTTTGGACGAGAACGACTGCTGCTCGTATTGTGAAGTCGTCGTGATGACCATCTCCTCGCCGTGGACGTTGGTCGTCTTGGTCGTCACCGCCGTCAGCTGCGACTGTTCTCGCGCCTGCTTTTCGATTTCGGCGATCTGTTGGCGTTGAAGCGACGGTGGAGCAATCTCCATGCCAAGGATTATGTCGCGGATCTCGGACTGCGTGAGAGACGCGACGTTCACGTTGTTCTTCTTCGCGTAGTCGGCGAGAATGAGGTCCTTGAGCGCGACCTCCACCTTGACCCACTGCTCGTCGCTCAGGGTCGGCCAGATATGGTGGGGCTCTGTCACCACGTTCTTGTCGGGACGCAAAATCACCTTGGTGCGGTCGGGGGCGACGTGGAGCGCGCGGAGGATCAGGATGAGACGGGAAAATGCCGTGTACGACGAGATCGTCTTCAGCCAATCGTCGTATATGTTGAACAACACCATCTGCGGCTCGGTCGCCTTGAGGATGAGGTCCCCGAATTTCTCTACTTTCAGACACGCTTGGAACGGCAGCTGGAGCTCGCTCCCTTTGATGACGATGTTTGGGAAGTCCAACCTGCGCGGTGCGTCATCTCGTCGGTGTTCCAAAGGCTAACATCGACTCTTCTCCTCACATGTGTACTTCCAAGGGATCGAGCATACCCTTCCTCGTGACGATGATCTGCTTGGGTTGTTCTTCCACGGGGAGCGACCGAATGAGGGCAGCGACCTCCTCGGCCGTCTTCCACTTGGCGAGCTGCCCAAGACGCTTCTGCCCCGCCCAGACTGACGTGTGGATGATCTTGAGGAAGAGCTGGCCGGTGCGCGGGTTGAAGATGAAGATAGCCCCGTTGATCGGTTTCGTCTGCGCGGGATGAATATAAAAAAAATAGGGCGCTCCCCCCGAGAGTAACGGCAGCAATACTCACCGTGAGATTCCCTTCAAAGGTTTTGTGGATGGTCACGCGGTAAACGTTCGTGTCGTCGACGAACCAGATGATCTGGTTCGAGAACAGCTCGCCGTAGTTCTGCGATGATAAATACGGCTCGGTCGGCTCGGACGAATACAGCTGGAGGCCCTTGCGGATTCGTTCGCGCAGCACGTACATCGCCGGGTTGGCTTTAATGATCTTGGCCATGGCCTGCTGCATGAGCGGCTTGCACCCGGGAAACCAAGACCCGTAGCCAGAGTAGAGGTTGTAAGCCAAGTCGATCGCGACGAGCGACCCTGTCGGCGAAGGATAGATCGACATGTTGTCCGTCGTGTAGTCCAGGAATTTCGCTCGGGCATACCGCTCGATGTCGTGCGAGTCAAAGTCACCCCACCGCAACTGGACGTCGATCCAATACTTGGACGAGGTCGTTCCGTCGTACGCGTCCTTGTTGTCGTGCAGCAGCGACGGCTTGGCTACCTGCCACTTGTAGGCGGCAAACAGCAGGATGTCCGCGCCTGAAAAGAGAGAGACATTATCGACGACCGAGTGTGCGAAAAAATCACCACCACCAACAAACGCGGAAATCAAAAGAGGGTAGCAAACAACACCAAAAGGGGCATCGGACTCTCCACTCCACTTACAGGACGAATTCATTTTGTACGACTTGCGCGGGTGGATTGTCTCCTTCTGTACGTTCTCAATCTCGAGCGCGTCCAGCTCCTGATCAAACACTTGGCAGAGGTCCATGGTGATACCTGAGGAGCAGATGGTTGTATAACATCTCAACGGGTGTTTGAAACTTGATTCCACACGCTGCGAAGATGCTTTCGTGGATCTTCTGCCAAAGATGGGCACGAAAGATCTGGATCAGAGATATCTTGAGAGTCGGGATCTTGCCTGTGAGATCGGACAGAATTGCTGAAGAGTTTCCACCAACACAACAGCCCGACTTTAGGCCGAAGGGAATAAGTAGGGTCGACGAAACGAGGAAAGTGTAGAGAGAGAAACGAGGAGTCAAGACGAAACAGAACAACAAGCTAACAAAATGAGGGACGTCGGGATCTTGCCGTGCATGAAGATGCCTGTCAAATCCAGTTGTACTTGGAAACCGACGTAGACGTTCGCTCGGTTTATCGTTGGAGACCACCAGAGCGTAAAGCGGCGATTGGGGATCTGGTTGAGACCGGACCGCTGAGCGTTGGTCAGTTTCCTATAGTGAAGATGTTGTTGACATAGCGAGCGAGGCGACATCAACAGCAAGTGCTACTGACTTGTATTTCATGCTTTCTTCGAAGCCGCTGTTGTGCACGACGAGGAAATCGTCGCGCAAAAATCGCTTGTTACCGTCCAAGAGAAAGCCGTAATACCGTTCAGGCACATCCTTCTTTGTTATGGATACGATGCTGTGAGCGTCCCCATTGCACCCCGTTCCTCGGCGTGCTTGTTTGCGAGGAAGGAGTGTTGGCACACCTAAGCGATCACGTAGTCAGTCCGAGCAAAATGAAAAGCAGAAACTCACGATTGATGTCACCCGAGATAATCAAGGCACGCTCGCACTCTTGGCCTCTTTTTCGACAAAGTGACTCGGCCTCGTCAGACGTACCCGCCGTCACATCAAACCCGAGGCTGCGGCAGAGGAACTCGACGTCATGGAGAAATCGCTCACACCATCCTTCGGGTTGAGTGAAGCAGAATTGATAACTACCGTCGAGATAGACGCCGTCAGAATCAACGAGGCCCGCCAGAAGCTGCAGTCGCGCATCCTCAGAGGCAAAAAGAAACTCGCGAGGGATGTTCTCGGCATTCTGACTTTCTCGAGCGTCACCAGATGGCACCAGATCAAGCGACCGGAAAGCCTGAAGCATGAAATCGGACTCTTCGAGGGTAGTAGCTGTGACAGTGCGGAAGACGTTCCCAGCCGCAATGGCGACTGTCAGGCCCAAGCGCTCTGCGTGCTCTTCGAGGTACGCGACCACTTCAGAATCGTCCGGCTCACAACGGATCCCAATATTTCCGCGCTCACCATTTCCCAACCATAGCCCCAAATATCGCGGTTCGATCGGCAGCAAACCAGGATCAACGTCTGAATTGAGCGCGAGGCTCGGGGCACGATAGAGTACGAACAATCGCTGACACGCCTCCGGAAGTCGCAAGAAATCTTCGACCGTGACCTCGTAAACAGCTTCGTTGAGCTCGTTGCTCTCAACACTATGCATGAAAGCCCGAGCCGCTTGCTTCGAAGAAGCTTCTTCTGATGTCAGGCACCGAAAACTCTTCGAGGTCGCAGCGCTGTCGGTCGTATCGGCGTTCGTCGTGTCCGCGAGAACACCATCTAGTTTCCTCGAGCGATTTTGCACTAGCTCCGAGTCGACATTCTTGAGATCGGCGAAATGCTTTGAGCGGCAGGACTCGCCATCAAACCAGTGCACGATCCAGGCTTTGCGCTCCTTCAAACGCGAGAGACTCGCACGCGAACATGCCCTCAGGCAGAGAATGTGATTGCCCGTGACGACCAGAGGATCCCCGTGCGAGTACGCAAACTCGATCTCGTACAACTGCGACACGCCGGTCACGACGGCCTCGACCGTCCGTGCCGTCCCGTCGTCACCCATCAGCCGATCGTGTTGGTGGACTCCCGCCGCAAAGACCGCGGACCCATCAGCTCGCAGCAGTCGCGTGTCCGCAGAAAAGCACGCCTTCTCCCAGAAGAGCCCTTCCCACGTCGGAAAGTAAGTGCCCTTGAAGAGCGTGTGCTCTAGAATACCTTCGACTCCCCCAAGCGCCTGGATCATATCCGTGCGGTAGTTGTTCAAGTTCCAGAGCTTGCCGTCGTGTCGCGAGTTGTGCGTGATTGTGAAGTCTGCGAGCAAGAAACGCTGGTTACCATCGAGCGTGAAGCCGTTCCAGGGCCCATTCGGGACAGACGCGATCTCGAAACGCCGCCCGACTCTTAATCGGCGAGATGCGACCTTCTCCTTCGCCATCGTCACGGGCAACTTCTCCTCTCCGAAGCCGCTGAATGAGGTCGAGAAAAAATAATCGTCAGTCTTGGTTGAGCCCCTGCCGAGGAGGTCAACACGTTTTGTCCCCCGCGAGACCAGGCAGTTGCCAAGCCCCAACGAGCGCGCCAACTTCAGTGCGTCCTGGAATAAGCGACCGTTATGCGTCACGGACTGCGAGAAGCTGTAGGGGGCCGAGTCACTGCAATTCTGTCCCGTCATCAAGCCATTGGAGTCGATAAGGCCCGCGAGCAACGAGCGTCGCGACTCGACCGACGCGTACATGTACTCGTCGGGGATGTACGTGGCGTTGGGTGTGTGGGAAGTAGATGTCTCGAACCGCTTGAGGTACTCGGTCAGCGGGTTGCCGGTCGGGCCGTCCCTGAAATAGACGGTGACCATCTTCTTCTTGATCAACTTCTTTTCGACCATTTTCGAGGTCGCCATCATGACCTTCGTGCGCACGACGTTCGAGCCTGGACGCACGAATCGTTCGCGCGTCACCTCGAACCTGGATTTACTCTTAAGCTCCTGCGCCGCTTCCTCTACGCGAAGGTCAACCGACTCGGTCTCCGGAATCTCGCCTGCGGCGACACACGACGGCCCTTCCTCGACAACCAGTCCGATCCGATCGCCATATTTGTACAACCACTCGATGGTGTCGTGATGATCTTCGCCGCACAACACGTCGGGTCTCACGCCCTGGCCTCCATTGCCACCGCCGAGCCAGAGGCCGAGGTAGTACGGATCGATCGGCAGCTCCTTACCATCCTCAAACTGCGTGTAAAGCACGGGTGCGCGCACAAGTAAGAACCGTTCCTGGACATACTTAGGGAGCTGGATAAACTCGTGAACCGTGATGTCCACAAGGTCTCCGTCTTGCAGGACATTCTTGTCGTTGAGGTGGATCTGGAGGAGACGGTTCGCTTCGGCGACACACGCATCCCTAGACTCGAAACAGCTTTCCTTATCAAAAAACTGGATATTGCTCGATGCGACTTTGAAATGCTTCGACACCGTGTCCCGTCCGGGTGCTTCGGCAGCGTACAGCTTGTATCTTTCTGCGCCCTGGTCCCAACCGAGCTGCACCTTGCGCTTAACACCCTTTGACTTGTCCTCCATCTCGACTGCAAAGAGAAATGCCCGGCCGGCGGCTAAAGCCGCTTCTTTTGTCTCATAGGTCTCCTGGTTGTTCTTCACAATGTTCATCGTCACGTTATCGCGCTTGCGCTCCAGCCCCCGAGTGACATAGATTACCTGCCACCGAGGCGTACCCTCCTGTGTCTCGTAGATGAACGGGCTCATCCGCGAAGCCATGACCGTGATCTCGTGCGCCGGCGTCACAGTGAAAGATTCCTCGAGCTGCCGGATCCCCGAGTGCTTGTAGCTCACCTTGTAGAGCTTCGAATCATCCCCTGGAACGCTCTCGCCAGAGTGCAAGCCCAGCACTCTACGTGGCTTGTAACCTGGATTCGGCGTGACACCGTCGGATAAGAAGCAGTCGTCCCCCATCAGCAAGTCGCCGACAGCCACGTCCTCGACAGCGATCTCTCGGCCGTCCGCTCTCAACACTCGAGTACCGCGCGCGAGGCAATGAGTCCACCAGAAGGGATTCTGCCGAAGGATCTGGTACTGTTTGAAGTCGGTGCGGACGCGCCAGCCCTTGTCGTACGCGAGGGTGTGTCTATCCTTTTGAAACAACGTGTTAATACCTGCGAGGATACACGCAGATGAGCAGTCAAGGACACATAAAGAACAATCGAACGGACTCTCGTTCTTACGTGGAAGGCCTCGATCCCACGAGTCCTCGAGGTCCTCGAGCGTGAGGCGGCGATTCTGGGCGTTGGCCTCTTGACGTTTGAGTGCGTACTCGGCCCACACGCGCTGCGAATCGATGAACTCCGACTCCCATGGCTGGATGTATCGGAAAAGATTTGGGATGATCTGATCCTCCTCGTGCGACATGCCCGAGCGGAAGTGCGTTACCCCTTGGTCGGTCTGCTTCGAGTAACGCAGGTCCGACTGCGGAATGAGAACGTGCCCCATCGAGAGCATGCCCAAACCTCCAAGTTCTTTGGGGGTGTAAAAGACCACCTGCGTTGAGACACGTTATCGTTCTGCACGACACGAAAGCGAGACACACCGGCGGGAATCGGCTCGGCATTTTCGAGTTTAGGCCGATCTTGATGCGCGTCTGGATCTTGTTCTCGCACTTGACCAGGAGGTCGAGCATCTCTTGCGTGTTGACGACGGCCTCGCGAAAGTAGGTCATGAGGCCGATGAGGGCCGTGTTCCACTTGTTGGCGATCTTGGTGAAGGTCGTCGAACCCGAGGACATGAGGACCTGGCGGACGCGGTTCTCAAAAGTCCGGAGCGACTGCTCATCGACGCGTAAGAAGGCTTGCGCCGTCATCTCCTTGGTCGAGTCGTTTTGGAGGTTCCAGACGCCGTCTCTGTGGGCGAGGGTCTCGAGATGCATGCGGCACTTTGGCTTGATCCGGACCTCGAAGCCACACATGTTGAAGAGAAGGTTGGGATTGTCTTTCGAATAGACGGAGCAGAACGAGTTCTCCCATTCGACGGTGGTAATCGACCGCGGGAGCCGGTTCTTGACGTCCCAGAACGTTGCGCGGCCGAGGTTGACATCGTGTTTCATGAGGCGCATGCGTTGGTCGCGCGGCCAGCACTTCTTGTTGTTGTAGCCGACGATGTTCTCGTTGTTGGGATCCGGATGCTCGGTCAGAAAACGTTGGATGAGATCGCGCGCGTCCTCGGCGTCGAAGCGAAGCAGGACGTAGATTTGGTCGACATACCTCGTATAAAGACGGATCGGGTGTCGCGTCTCGGTCGCGTCGTCCTTGAACGAGAGGTACTCGTTCGGCAGTTGGGGCGGACCGGCGATCTCCGAGGCGCGGGTAAGACCCAGGATGAGGAGATCGATGACGAGGCCGTAGAACTGGAAGATGAAGGACGCGAACTGGAGACCCCTAACGAGACCGTACGAGTTGGTATGCATCATGTCTTTGTACGAGATGCTGATGTTGTTTTTGGCCGTCATGTAGTCGGCGATGTTGTGGTCGACGATAAGACGCAAGAGGCGGTTGAGGAGGGTGAGGTCAATTTTCTCGTAGACTTTCTCGAGTTTCGACTCGAACATGACGACGCACTCGCTGCTCGCCGTATCCCAGATCTCCTCGAGGTTGTTGACGCCTTGGCACCACTTGTAGACGAGAAGAGGTGGGGCCTCCGAGTCAGACGGCTTGACCCAGTTGGGAAAGAGGTGGCGCTTGTCGGCCTCATACCAGACGTACTGGTCGAGGTAAGCGTCGGTTATCTTCTCGAGCGGCTCGACCTCGTACACCGGAATGAGGTGCGAGTACAAATCCATGAATTCGATACCAACCTCCTTGAAGGCGCGCTGCGTGAGGAGGTGTCGCTTGATGCGCGACAGAGCCTCATGCGGGTTGTCGTACGCCTGCTCGATCAGGCCGAGTTCCTCGCGCTGGTTCTGGTTGAGGCGCGTGTTGACGCCATAGTTTTCCTTGAGCCGCTCGAGCGCCAAAATCAGCAGCTTGGTGTCGTGCTTGTACGACAACGGCGGGAACGGAATCGGCGAGAACTTGCGAGACTCGAGCCAGTGCACCGTCGTCGTGTAGATGGCGACCGCCTCCTCAGCCGACACGTAAGGTCCGTCTTTTAAGTAGTTGTGCTGGCGCTCTTGCTCGGCCTTGAGCCAAAGTCGCGTCAGCCGACCCAGATTCTTTTTGCAGACCTGAAGAAGTCAATCAAGCGTTTAGTTTCACTCGCACCACGAGTCACACGCGCACACACACATGCCCGCTCACAAGAACACACAAAGGTATGTCCCGTCACCGAGAACAATGTAAATGGTCATCACGAAAGAACGAACTCTGTCACAAACCGTCTTGTCGACCGTCGCTCCGCGCTTGATTCGTTCGCGGTTGTAGTGTGCGATGTTGGTCCACCAGTCGGCCTTTGCCTTGACGTACCGCAGGATCATGTTCTCGATCGGAGCAGGAAGCCCGGGAACCTTCCACGGAATGTTGGCCTTCCAACAGTTGTGCACGACGACGAAGTTCGCGAGAAGAAAGAGCGGCGAGCCGTCGAGCTGAAATCCCGCGTACGCCCCATCGTCGCTGACTTTTCCGACGGTGAATCGAACGTACTTGCGGTCGCGTCGTTCGCTGCACGACACGGAGTGAGGCTTCAGGAGTATCTCCTTGCACGGAATATGCTCGAGGCCAGTGCCGGAGACAATTTGGTGGCACGCGAGAGGTTTCGATGGGTCAGTCGGATCACGGTTGCCACGTCGACGCGCGTAGCACGACAGGCCCAGGCTACGGGCGATGTCCCGGATGAGGTCGACGCGAGGATGAGCATGGACCGCAAAGCGGTACGAAACTGGGGCTCGGCAGTGCTTGCAGTATTCGGAAGAACCGCAATCGCCGTCGATCAAGCCCGCGAGAAGCATCCGCCGGAGGTGGGCTGGCTGAGTGAGCAAGGTGAGTTTGAGTTCCTCTCTCGAGACGTCGTCGTCGTCGTCGTCGAGGTAGCCGAGCTCCTCAAAGATGGACAGAAGTGGATTTTCTGGTCCGTCGTTGTTGCTCGCAAAATCGCAGTCGCGTTCGAAAGCGACCGCGCGCGTCTCTTTGCCGACATCATCGCCATTCTGGACGGTCACAGAGAGCCCTAAGCGAGGCGCGACGGCGTCGAGGTAGTCGAGTATCGCGTGCTCTCCAGTCCCATTAAGAAAGAGCATCGACCCTTCGCTGCGGGTTTTGGCCATGATGTGCAATCCCAACAAGTACAAGACGTCGCCCGCGGAGGCCCCACTACTAAGAGATGGGGCGTAGCGACGAATGACGTCGTCCAAGTCGACTTGATGAATAGCGACATTTTTTCTTGAGCACACCGGGTTGGTTTGCGTCGCGACGAGAGCGTCGGCGCCCCGAGGAGACACTTCTGGTGTCTCCTTTCTCTCCTGTGCCCCCGGGAACGACTCGATGGCGTCGGAGCGCACCATTCGCAGTTTCTCTACCCGCGAGCGGTGGCAACGCGAATACTCGAGAAAGTCGTCGACGCCGACGCTCCAAAGCACAGCTTCTCGGCCCTTGGTCTTGGCAAACCGATTCGCGGCCGCGAGGGCGGCAGCTCTCGACGGGTACTTGTTTCCAACGAGGATCGTCCGAGAGTCGTCCATTATGTTCGACGACGCGTTGAAAGAGAAGGTTCGCGCAGCTCGGCCGAGATGTACGGCGATGGTCTCGACTGGGCCCGCGTACTTCACGAGAGCGAGGTAACTCACCGTGATGACTCTGTTTTCGTCGTCGACGGTCACGGCGCTGCCGAGGTCGGAGCGCGTGAGGACCAGCTCGTGCCGCGAATTGCATACGAACCCCAACTCGGAGCACGCTCCTCCGTCCTCGAGCGTGATCTGGTACATGGCGTCGCGGCCGGCCACGGTGTGGTTGACGCGAAGCGCGTCGCCTTTCATGCCAAGGACGCGGTCGCCGACGGCGATGTCGCCAGCGCACTTGACGGTACCGTCGGCCATCCGGACGGGCGTGTCGGGCGCGAAGCAGCGCCAGGCCTCGGATAGATGCTGGAGAATGGTGCGCGACTTGTTGGCCTTGACTCCCTCGGGCATCATGTCGAGGATGTCGTGCATGACGGCCGCGCGGAGCTCCAAATCAAAGTGGGACTCGACGCGCTGTTTGGTCACGGTCTTAGCGATGCCTTTGGTATGGCGGCCCTCGAACTGGCGCGCGAGGAGGTTGCCGAGCCAGCGTTCGAGGAGCGGCACGATGCCGCGCATGAAGAAGAGCCAGACGCGCCAGCCGGGCGCCCAGAAGCCGCACCCCGGGCCCTTGCCGACTGGTCCCGAATTGAATCTGTAGTAAATCAGGTGCTTGAGGTCCTTGCACCTGTGGGATGGAAGTTAAAGGATGACGCTTCTCAAATAAAAAAAATCACGGAGACGACGACGACGACGACGCACATTCTGACTTGTCGCATGAGGCGGTACTTGTAGCGGTACATGCCGGTGAGCTGTCCGACGTGCGCGAAAATGTACTGGAGGCCGTCGGCGAGCTGGAACGCGTCGACGTTGCCGAGGCGGTATTGGACGACCGAGTCGACGACAAGCTTGGTCAACCGGAGGATCTCTCGGCACAGGTGAAACCTGCGACGACGACGACGAAACGTGAGAACATAACGGGACTACGTATATTATTTTCGAGACGCGGGGATGTTGAAACGCGTTGCCAAATCTGGATTTTTTTCGTTCCTTGGTGGTGAGAGTCTTGACGGGCTTGAGGTTGAAGTTGTAGTCCAAGTGGAGGTAGTTGAGATTTTTGCGGTGGATGAGAAGATTGAGCATGTTGTAGCCTTGTCGACACACCTGGAGGCCAACTTCGACCCAGTCGAGTTCCGTCGACTGGAAGAACTTTGTCGCCTTTAAGGATCGAAAGAGATGCTTTCGATTGATGGCCTTTGGCTTTTTTTTGTGGAGCTCGTTGAGAACCCAACACTTGAGAAGCTTTTGGTAGGAGACGCGGACCTTGACGGGGTGGTCGGGCGGACAGCGCTCCTTGAACCACGCGTTGACGAGAGGTATGTCGTAGGCGCGTCTCGTGCGGCCTCGTCGCATATTGAAGGGTCTCGGGGCCCAGTACAACGTGATCCCGCCGGCCGTGGCGTCGGTGTAGAGCGGGGTGTCGGCGAGGAACGGGTTGATGGTCTCGGGGAGTACGACCTCCTCATCGCTATCGTTATCGTCGTCCGTCTTGGCTCTCCTGGACCGGAAGGCCGACATGGGGTTGATGATTTGGTCGAAGTAAAAGGCGGGCAAGTCCGGGTCTTCGGGTTTGACGTAGTACAAGGGGGGCGTGTGGTAGGGGGCGAGCTTGACGGCGCGGGGCCTCGAGTTGTAGAGGTAGGGGAACTGGACCCGATACTCGGTTCTAATTTGGTGTCGAATGATGATCTTGTTGATGTCGTTGAACTCGTTCCAGTCGTCGTCGTCGACATAATCGCGAAAGAGGGGCTCAAATTTCGGTCCTCCGGGAATCGCCATGTTGAGAGCTTTGGCCGTAAAAAAGGAGCTCTTGTCGAAAAGGTGAAAGTAATTCTTGTCCAGCAAATCCGACAACAATTGACCTCCCAGGCGATACAAGGTCGCCATGATCGGGACCGTCAAGGCCCAGGTCTTCAAGGAGGGCCGGAACGGAGTGTGTACGAGCGGATTGGCATCGTAGAACCAGTCGTACACCGCCTCGTCGTCCTCCGGATCGAGCTCCATATTAATAGCCTCCAACGGCTCGACGTCGAGGATGTTGTCGCCGTAATCTAACGGAGGTTCCTCGTCGTCGAACGGCGGGAATCGCATCCGCTTGAAGTGTCTCCGGTCACGCTTTTCGCGGCGCATCATTATCCACATCGTCCCCCACTGCGCCGTGTATATTGGTTCGACAACAAACGGGATCTCGTTCACGAAGGAGATGGCGCCCGTGACGTGATAAAGCACGCTCACGTTCCGCACTTGCTCCCACGGCATCGGCACGTTTTCGAGCAGCTTGTACACCGCGTGTGGCACGTACTTCAAAGCTCCCAAATATACGCGCTTGTCGTGCTTGAACTTCTTCGAGCTCATATCGCCGTGGTCTTTTATGATCTTACGCACGTGCTCCGCCGGCATCTCCTCTTTGTACGTGTCGACGTACCCAAACTTCCGCCGCTCCCCGAACCGCTTCGCCTGCAGATTCGCCCACTTCCGACTCTTTTCCTCCACTTTCTTGTTGTCTCCTCGCGGCGGCGGCGGCTCGACCTTCTTCTTCTTCGCCTTCCGACCGTTGTGCTCGTCAAAGTCGTCGTCGTCGTTGTCATTACTCGTTCCTACCGGCCCTCGCGGCCTCCCACCAGGGGGCGGCGGCGGCATCAGCATTCCCGGTGGACCCCACATCACCATCCCTGGCGGCGGCGGCGGCGGCATGCCGGGAGGCGGAGGGGGGATGCCGCGCGGCGGCACGCCCCGTGGATCCATCGTCGTTCGCTCTCTGTTATTACTACTATCGCGCAACGAGGGTAAGTAAGTAAGTATCATCGTATGGGTGAAGAAGAGAAGTTCACGAGGGTCTTCGTCTCCGGGCTGCCGGCCAAGTGCGACGCCGCGGCCGTGCGGAAGCATTTCGGGTCGGTGGGGGACGTGACCGACGTGAAGCTCCCGGTGAAGCAAGGGCGGCGGCGCGGGATCGGCTTTGTCGGATTCCGGACCGCGGAGGCGGCTTGTCGCGCCGTGAAAGAGCTCGACAGGAGCTACGTCCGCACGTCGAGGCTTACGGTGCGGGCGGCAACGACCGGGAAGGATGCGTCGCCGACGAACAAGAAGAAGAAGGAGACCACCAATAGGGTTGCTGATGTTTCTGAACGCACGAAGCGCGACGAGTTTATGGACTTTATGATGCCGAACCGGCCTATAAAGAAGATGAAGAAGGACGCGGCAGCCTTCGACGACACGCTCGACGACCTCGCCTACCTCCGCACCAAGCAGACCGTCGTCGAAAAGGAAGAAGAGGAGGAGGATGAGACGCGGCTTCTGGTGCGGAACGTCGCGTACGGCGCGAGCGAAGAAGATCTCGAGGCGCGCTTTAGCGCTTTCGGCACGGTGAGCGAAGTGCACGCGCCTGTCGACAAGCGCGGCGAGCCACTGGGGTTCGCGTTTGTGCGGTTCGTGCTCCCCGAGAGCGCCAAGGCTGCTCGCGCGGCGCTCGACGGGGCCTCTCTCCAGGGGCGGCTGATGCGCGTTTTGCCGGCAGAAGAGAAAGTCGAGAACGAAGAGACTACCCCCCGGAGGAAGCCGCGGACCTTCTCGGAGCGGCGGGAGGCCGACCGCAAGCGCAAGGCGAGCACGGAACCATCGAAGCTTGGGGCGCACGTGCGAGACGACGCGGTGGTCGAGTTGGTCTCGGAGCGGGCGGGCGAAGCGTTCGACGCGCGCGACTCCGGCGCGGCGGTGACGCTCGCGCTCGCCGAGGCGACCGTGCAGGCCCAGGTGTCCGACTTCTTCCGGCGCGCAGGGTACGACCTCGACGAGGGAAAGAAGGCGAGGGATGCGATTCTTGTCAAGAATTTGCCAGCGCGCACCCAAAAAGCCGACCTCGATCCGCTCTTCCTAGGCGATAAAACCGTGGTCGCGCCTTCTGGCACGACCGCGATCGTCGAGTACAAGCAGCCGGCTCTCGCCCGTGCGGCCTTCAAACGCCTCGCCTATCGCCGCTTCAAGAGGGTTCCGCTTTATCTCGACTGGGCCCCGGTCAAGACAACAACAACCGAGACGCCCGTCGATGAAAACATTGTCGACGACCGCAGCGACGACGACGACGAGGCTCCAAAGCCCTCGGCGACGCTTTTTGTCAAAAACCTCAACTTCAAGACGACCCGAGAGGCTCTCCAACGTCATTTTGACGGCGCCCGCGCCGTCTCGCTTCGCCGAGGGTTCGGATTTGTGGAATTTTCCACGCCCGAAGACGCGAGGCGCGCTCTAGACGACAAGCAAGGCTCCTCGCTCGACGCGCACAGGCTCGACCTCGCCCTCGCTACCCCCAAACCGTCAAAGGTCAAGAAAGCCAACACGACAAAACTGGTCGTGCGAAACCTCGCGTTTGCGACCACCGTAGCTGACCTCCGCGCGCTCTTCGCCAACTACGGCGAAATCAAGACCCTCAGACTCCCGAAGCGCTTCGACGGCAGACATCGCGGCTTCGCCTTCGTCGACTTTGCTGCCAAGCGCGACGCCGCCGCGGCCATCGCTGCCCTCACCTCTGCCCATCTCTACGGCCGCCACCTTGTCATCGAATATGCCAAAGACAATGATGATGACCAGGAGCCTCGTACTCCGGAGCACGACTGATGATGCGATCCTATTTATAAGAGCGAACTGCGTAGGTCTGTCTCCCTCCCGGGGGTGGCGACCGCACCGAACACAAAATATCATCATGTTGTTGTTCTTCTTCGCATATATTATGATCTGCGCTTTTTTGGCAGGATCGTTTTTGCTGGCGTCAAGAATACCATTTCGCAGTGCCTCGAGCGACTCGCGATGGCTACAGCAGCACCACCATTTTCTTGTTCGCTGCGCGGCGTCGAGCGGAGTTTGAATTTTTGATCCATACTTTTGGCCTGTTGGGCGCGCACCGTCCTTCGCGTGGATGGTCAACCCAGTGCACGTTAGCACCGTGCTGACTTCAGAGCGCACTGCGCGCAAAACCTTGCTGGCTCGCGCGATGAGGCGGCAGGTCACCGTCGTTCGCAGCCTGTTGGGTGTCTGCGCCATGTTCGGGCAACA
Organism: Chrysophaeum taylorii; assembly: GCA_029834535.1. Lineage (NCBI taxonomy): Eukaryota > Pelagophyceae > Pelagomonadales > Pelagomonadaceae > Chrysophaeum > Chrysophaeum taylorii. The sequence continues at coordinate 54,591 of JAQMWT010000695.1, forward strand.
CGCGACGACGCCATGCACGCTCGCAAAAAAAATGCCGTGAATTTTAAATCCATACGTGCCGCATCATCTTTTTGCACTGTTTTCTCTTGCTCGCGCAATATTCGCACATGTCGCGCAAGGCCACGAATTCGCAGAAGCGGGTCGTCCACCAGCGGATTTTGATGCAGCAGGAGTTTTTTTAAGATTGGGATTCCAAGAGAGAGATCCTGGATTAAAGTCGACATGCCCTGGAGCGCTTTGAAGAGCCGACTGGTCAGACAACAAGAAGGCTCAAGAACATACCGAAATATTTGCCCTATTTCGTCGAGCACGGTGAAAGAAGACGCCTCCTCGTCCGCGAGTGGCCGATGAGCGATAACATACGAGCAGAGTTCCATCTGTTGGTCGAGGACCTAACACTCACAGCCTGCTCGAAGTGGACTTTGCGGATGCAGATCGAGGAACAGAGCGTATCGACACCACGCGCCGCTGCCCATGAACCGTTGGCCTCAGGTTATCGGTCGATGGCGCGTACGGCGCATCTGTCACGACAGCAGCGCTAAAGAATCCGCGAGAGACGCGTAATTACGACGTCGACTGCTTGGGCCACGGTGAGCGCGGTTGTGGAGGGCAACTCGCCTCAGAAAGATCGACAGGCTTGTTCGAGTTGTACCGACGCCTGTCGCGTAAAAAGCGAACGAGTTCAATGAGGCTATGAGGCATCGACCACCCGACGACGCAGGACGTCGAATACAGCCGTGTCTGAGACAGAAGGGCGCGCAGCGGGCCGCTGTCCGAAAGACGGTTCTCCGTCGCGAATCTTCGGGCCGAAAAAGAATTCCGCGACGTCGTGCGTGGCAATTTTGTTGATTCGACTACGCCGGAATTCAACGAGCTTGTCCAAAAGTTGAGTTGAATTCCGCGACGTCGTGCGTGGCAAGTTTGTTGATTCGACTACGCCGGAATTCAACGAGCTTGTCCAAAAGTTGAGCACCTCCCCATAGATCCGCGTCGACCGTGGCAAGGAAAGAGTGTCGACGCCATCACATTCGTGCTGGCGAGGCATCCGTTCTGGTCGACTCACACCACGTCTGCGAGATTTAATGCGTTAAAACCAGATGATGCTCGTTGCGCAAACGGTTTGCCCAGTCACAAGGTCTACGAGCTTTCTCTCAGAACGCTGCCAAACTTCTCGAAAAAATAGAGTGCGATACGGTAGAACCCAGGATCTCCGCCGACGGACAAAGCGACATCGAGTATCTCGGCATCGGATGATATTGTCCGAGCTGACTGCCTATTCGAATGATGTCGAATGCCGGTGTTTCTCATTGTGAAAGGCGTGGCGCCTGCAAACGCGCACGCTAATGTTCGCTATGTTAACGCTTAAGTCAGAATCGGCTCGTCGGTGAAGGGCCTTGATCGGCCATGTTTGGTATCGCTCAGTTAGTCCCGACACAAGTCACATAATATAACCCAGGATCAACGGGAACAGGTTCGAGCTTCGGCGGCGATGCTTCATCGAGTACCTCACGCCCGGGGGCTTTCCACGGAGGCGTTGACTTCAATACGAGCGCCTTAGGCCAATGAGCGCCGCGGGCTCCAATAGAGTGCCATTGATGACTTTGAAACAAAAGCCGAGACAATGACAGTAAGGCGGGCGCTCGGCGGCCTACTTGGCGTGTCTGGTTATCAACCGAAGGAGCGCATGTCGCGCTGGAGCTTGGTCTTGAGCCGAAGCTCTTACTGGAATTATTTGGAGGTCTTGCACTTGAAGCTCGCGCGTTGGCGCGGAAGTTTCGTATGTAAATAGTCGACGTAATGCCTTCGCTGCGAGGTTCGACGAAACGATCTCGTTGTGAAGCGACGAAGTCAAACGCGCCCTCATCGCGGCGAACACCAGAGCTCAAAACTCATTGGGAAGGCGGCACTCCAAGCGTGCTAGTTTCTTGGTCGCCAACTCTATATTGTTACGCGAGGAGCCGTTTCACCTGACTCGGTTCGGAAGATGCAGATGTGAATCGAATGGTGTGGCCTTCGTTTTGACCAAGGAGATAACAACGTCTATCGCAAAGAATCCTAGCCATGCTCGTCTGATTTGCGCGGCATCCGGAAGGTCCAACGGTCATCTCGCAGACGTGCGTCGTCGTCCATGCAACGCGGCTGCTCGGAGATATAATAATTACGTCGAATGGCACGAAAGAGAGGGTCATCACACTTGCGACTACCTCATCGAGAATCGCGTTGATTGACAACCCAAGGATTTTAGGTCGCATGTGCGATTGGTCCCCGCGACGGCAAGCAACTAACTAACTAACTAACTTCAGACCTCTCCCGAGCATTGGAGCCAGGCCGGACCGGCAGGAGCCGGTACGGAATCACAGAGGAAAATCACGCAGTTGGGGCCAGAGGCGAGGGACGAGGACGGACTTGTTGATGGTGGACCGCCACTGCGCGCGGTGGTCTTGTGCGAGGTCTTGCAAAAAGCGTCGCAGGCCGCGTACGTGTTGGTCCACCAACAATCGACCTGTCCGTCGCGTTCTGCCCAACCGAGCGAACCCCATCCCAGCGCGGACTTTCCGGGTGCTAACCGGTCAGCCCGGGAGGCGAGCAGGCACCGTCTCACTCCGCGACGGCCGGGGCCGCCGCATGGAGCAAGCGTGTGCAACCAACGGTTAGCGATCGCAGAGACGGCAACAGCGTTTTAAAACGTGCTTTCCCAGGACGACGCACTCCAACTCGCGCATCAGGAAGCCAATCCGCTGGATGCTATCATCTCGCGACGACGAAAGAAGAAACCGGGCGGTGGCGACGCGCATCTGCGGTCCTGAGAACCTTTCGCTTCGATAACAGACTGATAAATAACTCCCACTTTAATTCCGCCCATCGCATCAAGGTGGCCGGCGCGCTGCCGTCCAGGAAGCCAGAGAAACGAGACGACATCCTCATGAATACGCACCACGCAAATTTTCCTGTCCCTTAAGACCGCAGTCGCGCAACGAAAGCTATGAAGCTCCCGGTCGACGAAAACCAAGGCGCGGCGGCTTTATCCAAAGTGGCCAAGGGTCAGAACTCTACAGTAGTCCATCTTGCCGACACAGAGACTGTCGATGGTCACCACAAGGCAAAGATAGAAAGTTCAAGAAGGGGGCAGGCAATAAAGAGTCACAACGTGACTATGGCCTTGGTCGTCAAGACTTTTTCCGGCGCGATCAGGATCCTCAGAACTGTAGTCCATGGTTTCTGGTCGTCCGAGAAAAACCCGGATGAGTGGGATATCGGCCTTCTTAATGTTTTGCCGAAGACAGGTATCCTTTTGCTGCCAGGTTCTTATCGCGGCGTGATGATGCTCGAGGTCACGCAAAGATTGTCTCCAAAATCATACTCGCGCGTCTGGGTGTCACATTCGCCGAACTAGAACACGAATCGCAAGTGCGGCTTTCGGCCGGAAAAGGGGATATTGCCAACGCAACCTTCAGCCAGAAGATAGCATTGAAGAAAGAAGCGTCGTAAACATGGCATGGAAGCGCGGGCTCTATACATTGATTGATTTCGTCGTCAAGGCTTTCGACGGGGTGCTGCGGGAACTACTATGGCAAGTGCTATCGAAGTTCGGCTTTCTAGAAAAAAACTCGTACGTCTCATTACAGCGTTCCACAGTATACACGTGTGGTTTTCCGTCTCCGGCGCTACCGCTTTAATCGACTCAATCGTCGGCTTTAAGCAGGGTGATGTCCTTGGTCCATTTATTTTCGGCGGTCTCGACCATATATATGGGGTATGATAGTCCACACGGGTGACCGCCAAGCAGGGAAAGAGTCGAAATCAGAGATAGTGTTTGTTGCCAAGCCAGCCATTCTCTACAATGAGCCGACAACCTACAATGTCGCCGGCCCCTCGGATTTAGACAGGTCGTCATATCCCCGCGGTGGCTACATTCAGATACCTGTTGGGCTGTCGGTTCTCTCTCGCAAGTGTAGTGACTCTGAGGACGTTTGACTCTCGTCTGAAGAAGGCGCGGCAGCGGCTTTTGGTGGGCTCGGTCATTACGTTTTTGCCTCGAGATACGTCTCTGCTTGAGCCAAGCGATCTGTCCACGTCGTTCTCATCCTCGCCATCCTCCTCCACGGTGCGGAATCAAGGTGCCTAATCGAGGTTGTCTACAATCGCCTACGATGCTTTCACGCACAGTGCGCACGCTCGACACACCGCGCTACACGACCCCAGACCTGGAAACATCATATCAAAACTTCAACCTTTCTACCACGTCTCGTCTCTCGCCGACAGCTCCGCTGGGCAGGCCATGTTGCCGAGTATGCCCTGGAACCGCCACCCTCGGAGGAAGATGTTCTCCTCCTGGTGCGCCTCCAAACGTCTCCGCGGGTTCCCACAGTTCTCGTACGGCCGGGGTCTCAACGCGGCACTCGGCAAATTCCACGCACCAAGGAAGACCTGGTAATCCCTCGCTTAAAACCGTGACAACTGGCGACTGACCATCAACTCGCCCCCAACCCTCCTTTCGACCCCCCTCGTCTGAAGGCTCGGCAACTCTGTTCACTCGCGCCACGGCGCTGGGATTAGCCTACGGCGCCCCGTGCAGTGAGGTGGCCTCTAGACACTTAGTTAGATCAGGTGCTCAGGTGCTGGACATAGTTTCGACACTGGTCGCGTCACTAGGGCTTGCTTGCTCCTCGAGAGAGCCAAAACACTATCATCTTTCTGTCGTCCGACAGCACCCTCCAGACATGTCTCCTCTTGAGACAATTATCCAGGCCCATATGGTCTGGAGCCCACGTAATGTTCTCTACCACTATGAGGTCCGTTCCTGAGAGCTCTCGGTTCTTCCTTCGAAACAAGTGCTTCTATTAGGAATCACTGCGAATCGGATTCGAGGTCGAATCGGCGGGATGGGATTCGTCTCCTTCTCCGAGAAGAGCGGTCCTGTCGATCATGCTGTTGCCTCGAGAGGAGCCTTCGGTGTTATTGGCTTGGGCGGCTGTGCGGGTCCGGGATCGGCGTACAAAATAGGCGGCACCTGCCACCAAGGCTATCCCGAAAATTATGGCGGCTGCTACGACGAGCGCGAGGTCCACTTTAGAGAGCGAGTCGTCGTCGTCGTCGTCGTCATCGTCGTCATAACAAAGACTCGGTTCGTCATCGCAGCTCTTGCAGGCAGCCTTGACCTCGTCGACGGTGTAGGTTGCGAACCTGCGTAAGTTCTCGGGAAAAGGAGCTCGATTTGAAAGAGAACAAACCATCCCCATTCTCCGCCTTGGTAGCACGGCTTGTAATCGGAGAGTTGATAGGTATTGAGGTGGTCGTCGCCGTGCAAGGCGACGTACTCAAGGTATACGCTTGCCTTCTTGGATTTGTAACCTGGGGTATAATACAAATCAAATCAAGGGCGCGCCATAATTTAACGACGTTAACTCTGATCGGGACTGCAATAGCCGTCGCAACACGAGGAACTATTGTCCCGATCGATGGCGAAGAAGGGCGCCTGCAGGGAACCTCGAAGTTCACGCAAAGCGGACTCACATAGGGGCCGTCGATGTCGACCACGTCGCAGCAGACCGCGCAGGTTTGGCTCGGGACTCGCGTCGCAGTGGGGGCGATGGAAGGTCGAGCGCTCACCGTCGGCGCGACAGTTGGAATGTCCGTCGTGGGCAGCTGCGTGCGTCCCGCTGTCGGGGGCGCCGTACTTGGCGTCGCTGTAGGCGCACCCGTCCACGCGGCACTGTAGCAGCACGCCGCGCACCGCGAATTGACGGGAACGACGTCGGCGCCGTTGGCGTCGGCTCGCATAAGGCGCACGTCCGACGAGAGTGAAGACCAGCCATCGGCATCGTCGTCGACGCACAAGGTTTTGGCGGCGACCCCGGCGCCGCCGTGGTCGACTTCCCGATTCCACAACTCGACGCCTCCGACGTGGCCCTCGTACTGGGCGTAGTAGCCTTCGGCACAGTCGGTCGTTCCCAGGGCCACGTAACACCCACCGAGACAACAGATTGAGCAATTGGTCGAGACCGTGTCAAACCCCGCGCCGGCGGAACGCATGAGCCGGTACGTCAGACTTACGTCATCGTCGTCGTCGTACTCTAATACGTTCGCGTCGCCCGAGACGCATTCGACGTTCGACGCCGCGCGGCTCTCGCTGGGGTGGGTGTACCAGGCTTCCGCGCCGCCCACGACGCCGGTCAGGACCTGCGTGTACGAGCCGCCGCATGCTGTCGCGCCCCATGTCGTGAAGCACCAACTGCCGGTCGTGTTGGGGGTTTCTTGCGGTTCCAGCAGCGCCATCGCAGCGTCCTCGACCTCCACTTCGAGCGCGCGGACGCGGGCCTCCATCATCTCGACGAGACCGCGCATGCTTTGGTCGCCGCGAGCAGCCGCGACGAAGGATATTAAGGCTATCCTCCTCCTCATTTGGTTTAGTGGCAACTAACTCCCCCCAGGGTAAGGAATAAGATGAGCGAGGGTCCTCCTCCTCCTCGTCCTCCTCCTCCGACGGAAGAAGAAGAAGAAGAAGAAGTGCCGAGTCGCGGCGTCCCAAAGAAGCGCGAGTTGCGGGAGGAATCGGGGCGTGCGACCAAGATTCCGAAGAAGCACAAGGTGGACGGTGCGTGGCCGTCGTCGTTGCCACGGCGCGCAAAGGCGTTCGAGCACGGCTGGTTTCTCGAGACACACGAGCGCGTGTTCGAGGCGTTGCTGCGGCACCGAAAGCCGAAAGTTGTGTTGGAACTGGGGTCGTGGTACGGGTCCTCGACCCGGTGGCTCGCTGAGCGATGTCCCGAGGCAACGCTGTACGCGATCGACTTGTGGGACGACGACTTCATTCTGGCGGAACAGGTGGACCACTACGGGACGATGGGCGAAGGCAAGTTGCGGCGCATGCTGCGCGAACACCCGCTCTGGGAGTCGTTCGTCGCCAATTTGTGGGATCTCAGGGACCGCGTCGTGCCGCTGCGAACCTCGACGGCACGAGGCGTCGAAACGATAGCCGAGGCGGGCGTCGAGCCAGACATCGTATACGTCGACGCCGACCACCACTACGACGCCGTCAAGGCCGACATCGAGGCCTGCCTCACCCGCTTCCCGGACGCCGTCCTCGTCGGCGACGATTACGGCCACTACGACTCGGTCCGCCGCGCCGTCACCGAGTGCGCCCAGAAGTTTAACAAGGTGGTCCACGTCGACCAGAACCACTGCTGGGCCTTCGCCAAGATCGACTCTCTCACCGGCCGCAACTTTTTTCCCAAGCCGAAAAAAGGCGCCGCCTTTTCGGCCCTCCTCGCCGACTTCAAAAAAGCTCCGACGAAAACGTCCAATAAAAAATAACCTCAAGTTCAGACCAGGTCGTGGTGGCCGTCATATAAGAGGAGGACATGATTCTCTCTCTTCTCAGAGCGGGAGCCGGAGCCGGTAGGGGCCCTTGATGTCGTCGAGGTCGAGGACTTTCACACCTTTCTGCGTCACGTCGACGAGGCCCTCGACGGCGAGTTCCTTCGCGACGGCGCGCATCGCGGGCATCATCTCTCTCCAGTCACCGCCGAAGCGCCGCGGAACCTCCGAAGGTCAGCAGGTCTTGGAAGGGCCACGCTCCCGCACGAGCTCGAGGGTGGCCGTCCGCAGGTCTTTCGGCTTTTTCAGAGACGGAACGAACGAGCACCGGCTCACCTTCCCGTCTTTGTCGAACTCCACCCCCTCCTCCTCGAGGAGCCGCCGCTTCTTCTCGAGCCCCTCTCCGCTCGTCTCGCCGCCGAACCCCACGAGCTTGCGGTCGGACCCGATCACTCGGTGTCAGGGAACGATAGGTGCGAACGGATTGCGACGCATGGCGCCACCCACAGCGCGAGCGCTCCCAGATCCTGTCGCCTCGGCGACCGCCCCGTACGACGCCACCTTTCCCTTGGGAATCGACTTAACCACGGCATGCACAGACTTCTCGAACGATGTCGGCATCCTCACAGCGGCCGCGATCACAAACACCGCCAAGAGCATGAGGAAGCCCCCAGGAGGGCCTTCCCAACGGAACGGACGCCGAACCTTCTTTTTGTCTTGAAAACTTTCGTAACCTTCGAGCCAGCCACACGTCAGATCGAATATCGAATCGAATCGAATCGAATCGGCGCCCCCTGACACGATACAGTGTGTAGACACCTCCGATCCGAATCGAATGCGGCGACGGGTTTTGGTAGGTCGGAATCAGAAAGGCAAAGGCGCAAGCGAGATGAGCAGCAAATACGACGACCACGAACACAAGTACGCGAAGAAGTGCGGCGGGGGTGCAGGAAATCGAGGAAGAAGAAGAAGAAGGGGATACTGCCGAGATCTACAAAGAAGGGGAAGTAGGCTTCAGCCGGTCTGTTTCTTGACACCCTCGATGCGCGCGCGGATGGCGTCGAGGTCGCCGAGGTACTTGCCCGTGAGCGGCGCGATGGCCTCCTCGAAGGGGATGGGGTTCATGTCGTCGTCGAGGTGGTAGAGGAGGGGGGTCGCGGTCGGTATGTTGAGCTCGGCGATGACGTCGTTTGGGATGGCGTCCAAGTACTGCACGAGCGCGCGGAGGGAATTTCCGTGCGCGGCGATGATGATGTTTTTACCCGCCTTCAACTCGGGCACGATGACTTGCTGCCAGTAGGGGACGACGCGCGCCGCCGTGAGCTCGAGCGATTCGGTGAACGGGAGACACTTCTTGTCGAGATACTGGTATCTGACGTCGTTTCCCGGATAGTACTCCGAGGACTCGTCCAAAGGGGGGGGCGGCACGTCGTAGGAGCGGCGCCAGATTTGAACCTGGTCCGAGCCATGCTTGGCCACGGTTTCCTTCTTGTCGAGACCTTGAAGCATGCCGTAGTGCCTCTCGTTGAGTTGCCAGGCCTTGACCACGGGGATCCACATGTGGTCCGTCTCCTCGAGAGCGTGGTCCAAGGTCCGGATGGCGCGCTTGAGGACCGAGGTGTACGCGATGTCGAACTTGAGGCCCTCTGCAGCAACAAGTTTCCCCCCTTCGATCGCTTCTTCGTGGCCCTTTTCACTCAGGGCGACGTCGTGCCATCCCGTAAACTTGTTCGCGAGGTTCCACACCGACTCCCCATGCCGCATCAGCAGCACGGTGTGCGCCTGCCGGACCCCGCGCCGCGCGCACCTTGCTGCCAACGTGTACATTTTTCCGAATCTGACCTGGGGTAAGGGTTTGGATCGGTCGTTTCACCACTTGACGTCACCAACGGCTGGTGGCGCTAAACGACGATGAAGTACGAATACATCAGCCCGTCGGCGGGCGACATCCAGGACGACGATCCCGACTATGCGAGCTTCGTCTTGTGGGCGACGGTCTGCTTTCTCTTCACGTTGCTCGGGATGGTGGGGAGACATACATCCCTTGTCAGATCATCACATTTTCGCAGGTTCTCACCTACTGCGCGTGCTACTATTGCAAGCAGGTGAGATGTGTTGAAGGAACAGCCGCCGAATGGCCTTTCTCTCAGGTCCAGCCGACTACCGTTGAGTGCGGACCTGTGCCGTGCCTCGAGTCGTTGTGCGGATGCGAAGACGACAAGGTGCTGCGCGGTCGGTTTGTGTTGTCGACCTCCTCCTCGCAGGACAAAAAGCAAGAAGCGTAACCAGCCTGCCTGCTTTGTGCACGACGACGAGATGAGTATCGTGATTCGGGGCGACCTACATCTCTCTCGATGTCGTGTTTCGCTCGCTCCTCCAAAATATATAATACCCCCTAGGCTATTAGGCAACGCCACTCTCTATTTTTCTAGCGACGAAACGCAGCAGGACAGTCAAAATGTAATCAGTTATCCCCGGGGCACGTGCGTTTAGATGAAACGATAAATGGAATGTTTCTTTTCCACTTCAGCAGGCATTCGTGAGGGAGAAGAGATTTCGCCGAAAAAAAAGGACGATTGTGGTAATGACAATGTTCTACGTCAGTCTTCACTTCACCAAAAAAGAAGAACCTGCGGTTCCACTGGTCAGTCAATCGCGCACATATGCGGCTCTCGAGCGCGGACCCATGCTTCGGACAGTATCTACCCTAAGAGCCCTCGCTCGAGATACTCGAGGATAATCTCCTCTATGCAAAAAAAAATTCCGTGTCGTAGGGTCGGGTAAGAAACGTGGCTGGGGCCAGAAATCCCAAAAGATTGGCCCGGTTCTTTAAGGGCCCTGAAATACACCCCGTATGCCGCCCGATCTGATCTCCGTAGCTGCCAAGTTTAGAAAGTTCGTCGGGAGCTTGCCTATTATTATGGCCCACGAGTGAGTTGGGGTCGTCACATGCGAAAAGGACAGATAGCTCAAGAGGAGCGGTACATAATTGTTCACAGGGGACAATATGACGTCGCTTGCATCGAACTTCGACCAATTTGACTGGTGAGGCAGTATCTGCGAGACATCCGTCATTGACGACAATCAGCGTCGTCATCCGTCCACCCACCACCCATTCATAAACCCGTGAGTGTCCTCGTCCTAGTTCCCGTCATTCTCCTCGCTCTCCATGTCCTCGTCGTCCTTAACATCCTATTCATTGTCCGCCAACTCAAAGCGCCAGGAGCCAGGCTTGGTACCATTGGACGATCCGCCTTGAGCCATACTGCGAAGCCGTCATCGTCCTTGACAAATATTCAAAGCAGCCCCATCTTGCGGCGACAGTCTTTTGAATTCACCGTCGAGACCGTCTCAATGACGCCGAGGCTCCTGGCTGGGCAGCCAACTCCCAGAGCACCTCGAACCGCGTAACAACCAACGAGTGATCGATCGTCGGAAGTTGTGAGCGACGATTCAGTCGTTGCCTTCTTCGACGCGCATCGCTCCTCGACGTGGCGCTCCTCGTCGCTCATGACCCGCCGAGATTCCAGGTTGAGGCGTTGCGCCCGTCGCGGTAGCCAGTATTGGCAGTTGCCGTGTGTGCGTCCCAGGGCACAATCGCCTCGGTCAAAAACTCGCGGCGCTTCGACTTAATGACGTCGTAAATGTGCTTCCGGCTCCTGGTCAAAAAGGCCACGTTCTCGGCGGTGCTGGCTTTGCCCATTGTCGCGTCCTGCGTGGATGTGTACGACTCGGGCTCGAGTCCTCATGCCGGTGCATGGACCGTTCTTCAAAGTTCGGCTTGAGCTCCTAACACGTAACAACGGGGTAACTGCTCGAGGGCGACTTTGAGGCGCGCGTTGACAGTCGAGGTCTACGTCTTGTTTCCCGGCGTGAGCGCGGCCTCGTTGACGAGGTGTTTGACATACGTGGCATCGCGAGCCTCGGTGAAGTCGGTGATCTGCCGCTCGAGGAGCACCTTTTTCGACGGCCTTGGCGTCTCAGGCCAGATGGTGGTCGATGATGCCTTTCCGACGCGCTAGCGACATGTATCTGTGCGACCGAGATGAGCTGCCTTGATGACGGCCAGCCCAACGTCCGCGCTGAGATCGTCGAGACGTCCCGCTGGGTTCTTCGCCATCGTGTCACGGGCCTCGGTGTCGTTGACACTGTTATGGCGCTTCACAGCACAAGTATCAGCGCGATAACCGAAGACGTTGTCGAGCTGACACGAAACGACGCCGGAGACGCTTACAACATGCATAATGTTGGAGAACATCCCGGCATAGTAATTGGTTGAGCCGAACTCGCCCTCTACCCAATTCGTGTTTCGGCCCGATCACTTGTGTCTTGTTGGCCGCGGCGAGGTCGCCGTCGTCGACGTAGCGCCTGCCCTGGATGTTCTCGGAGGTGTGGATGAATTCGATTACCTGGAGCATGGTCTTGGTTGCCGGATTCTCGTCAAGTCGAACATCTTAGAGCCTCGGCCGCGACGTCGGCAATCTTCGCCCGACCGTCGACAGACAGTCTGATCGACGCCACCCCCCGCGCGAGAAACTTGGCGTAGGCCTCCGCGGAGACGTCGAACAGCTCTCACTCCGCTGTCGCCAGGTTCTGTGGGTTGTCCCGGTATGTCTCGAATAACGAGCGCGCGTGCTCGTTGATTCTCGCCATTTCGAGGATGGACCAGTCGCCGAGGTCGTGGGAGGCGGCGAAGAAGCGGAAGGTTATAATGAGCTTATCGTGGATGAAGCCCCGGCCTAGTAAGGTGCTGATGACCTCATTTGCGGTAAGCGTGAAGAAGAGGTTAGGCTGCAGTGTGTTCCTCCTCGAGCTTGTCAACGCGTGCTCGGAGCCGCTCGATTTCCTCGTCATGGGTCTCGAGGCGGCCCTAAGCAGCGGCGAGTTTGAGCGTCATTTGCTTCGCGTTGCGATTAACAGCAGCGTGGCGGTCCTCGAGTCGGCAGAGCTTTTGAGGGTGACACTCCTTCGCACAACTCCTTCGTTCGTTCGTTCGTTCGTTCGTTCGTTCGTTCGTTCGTTCGTTCGTTCGTTCGTTCTGCCACCTCGGCCTCCACCGCTTTGGCACTTTTCGCCGCCTCTAACTTGTTTATCGCGCTTTACAAATTCATCACGTCGCGCTCGAGCTGCTCCTCCGACGCGGCATCGTGGCGCTCGATCAGGACCCAGAGTCGCTCCCCCGACGAGCCGCATCCTGGACCTCGACCTCATGCTTCATCTCGCCATCTCAGCGGCCATTTGCGCCTCCATCCCTGCAGCCAAGGCCTCCTCGGCCACGAAGGCGCCCGCGAGGGACATCTCGGTCTCGCGCTCGGCAACGACAGCGCGTCGCTGCTGCGTCTATTTGGCCACATTGAGACTGTTCTTGTCCTTGTGTGCTCACTGCTTCAAAAGGGATGGCGAGGACAGGCTGGGCGCATTGGTTGGTCGAGGTTGAAGCGGGCGGTCGACACACTCCGCGCCTCCTCTATGCGTGTTGAAGGACGATTGTTCTCGTTCTTCCGAACGCCGGCGAGGCCAACGTTGACCACCGTCTTATCAACAACACACTCGACGGTGAGCATCACGGTCCCCGTCCCGGATTCCTAACCATCTTCTGAACCACTCGTCCACTCTTTGACAGCTCGAATAGTCTTGAACGACTCGCGCCTTATCGCCGTCCGGCCGAATCCGCGTCTCGACGTACAAGTATCACGGGCACGAAGTCTCGCCTACAAGAGGAGGGGCAAACATAAAAGTCGATGCTGCCGTCGAGTCCCGTGATGTTCGTGATGCGGCCCAGGTCGAGCGAGCGACTCTCCCGAGCGTCGTTCAAGCATGGCAACGCAACAGACCAACAGACGCGCACTCTCCATCGACGAGATCTATGCGTCTCTCACGCCTGACACCTTTCAAGCGCTCCCCCGGCGGATCCGCCGCGTCGAGAGCATCGGTGGGCTGATCCCCAACGTACGTGCATAGAAGTTCCCATCTTCTCACCCGCCACCGCCATTATTGGTGTGCGAGAGGCGCCAGGGTTTCTTTCTCGCTCTGGGTCTAGTTTTCAGCATTCTTATCTCTTAACCCTACTTGCCGATTCAATCGAGGGTTTATTTTTGCTTGTTGTGAGACTCCTCGAGGGTTACTTATTATTATTATTATTATTATTATAGTACTTGGTTTGATACTTGGTTTGGTGAACGCAGAGATCGTAGTGATGGGCGGGCAAGGAGGTGTCGTGGTGGTCCCGGGGGTCGTGGAGAGCAAGACCGAGGAAGGCGCGACGAGCCGCGCCCGGGCCGCCGCGCAGTACGGACGTCTCGCGGAGCTGGAGGAGTTGGTGGATGCGGGGGCTCTGGGGGTGAACGACAGGGACGAGGAGGGGTGCACGCTGCTTCAATGGGCGGCGATCAACGGACGAGGCAAGGTGGTGGAGGCATTGCTGCGTCGGGGGGCCGACCCCGGGGCGAGCGGAGGGGTGCTTGACGAGACGGCGCTGCAGTGGGCCGTGCGGCAGGGCCACGTCGAGACTTGCGTTTTGATTCGAGAGGCGGGTTGCGACGCGGGGCACCGCGGCGTCGAGGGCGGGAACGCGGTGCACCTGGCCTGCCGTTACGGAAAGCACGTCACCGCCGCGTACCTGCTGGCGCGCGACGAGGTGCCTCCGGGGTCGCCCATCGGACTCCTCGATTTGCCCGACGAGCGAGGACGCACGCCGTTGATGGTGTGCGTCGAGTGGTACTGGCACGAGCCGCGCGGCGGCTTGGAGATGGTGCGGGTGCTCGTCGGGCTCGGGGCGTCGGTGACCTTCGCCGAGCGCTTGACGGGCCGCACCGCACTCCACCTCGCCGCCGAACGCAACGTCGAGCGCGCGGCGCTCGAGGTGCTCGTCGACGCGGGGGCGGCGCTCGAGGCCGAGGACGGCGAGGGTCGAACTCCAGAGGCCGTCGCGATGGCCAGCGGCCACTACCAGACCGCCATGGTCCTCCGCGGTTTCCGGACCTCGAGCTGCGCGACGTTTGAGTGGTGCAACGGCTGCTGCCGACCTCGGGCTACGCCGTGGTGCGGGTCGTCGTCTCCAAAGCCCAAAGCCGAGGCGCGGCCTCTCTTGGACGACGAGGAGACGGGGGAACTCGAGAAGAAGAACCGGCGCGAGACGACCCACGGCGTGTCCTCGTTTGCGGCGGTTTACGGGTTCTTCGCACCGTGGGTCGGCGCGGCCTGCGTCGTCGCCGTCGCCGCCGATAGAGGCTGGCCGCTTGCCGTTTTTGTCGCGCCCGCTGCCGCCGTCGTCCTCGTCCCGCTCGCCCCCCGCGGGGCCTCGCGCTGGGGCATGTGCGGCTTCGCGGCCTGCTCGATTGCCGTCATCGTCGCGAGCTTTTTGTTTGCCGGCTTTCACAGGACCTTTTCCGCCGCCGCCCTCGCCCTCTACTTTGGCCTCGTCGCGGCCTTGGTCGCCAATTTTGCGCTCGCGATCCTCACCGACCCCGGCATAATCGACCCTCCCCGCGCCGAACGCGTCTTCGGGATCGTCCAGCTCGCCAGAGCGGGCAAGTTGGCCGCGGCAAACTTGTGCTCGACCTGTCTGATCGAGAAGCCCCCGCGCTCCAAGCACGATCCGACCTTGGGCAAGTGCGTCCGCCGCTTCGATCACTTCTGCCCCTACGTCGCCAACGTCATCGGCGAGCAAAATTATCTCTATTTTTACTTGTTTCTCGTCTTCGTCGTCCTCGCCATTGCCTTCCACCTCTTTCTCGTCATCCCGCGCTTGGCCTGGCTCTCCTGCCAAGAAGGACCCCGCATCTGCGTCACTTCCAAGGACCACGCCCCTCTCCTCCTCGGCACCCTCCTTGCCATCCTCCACATCTGCTGGGTTGCCGCCCTCTGCGGGGTCCACACCTCCCTAATCTGTCGCGACGTCACCACCTACGAGAGCATGCGCTATGGTGATACTCAACAACAACAACAATATCAACAACCGGCCGTCTCTCCCGACACTCAGAAGAAGAAGAAGAAGAAGAAGGAGAATTGCTGCGCCCTCGGCCTCGCCAACGCCCGCAACTCGCTCTGCCAAAAGCCCCCACCCCCGGTTGTGGTCACAGACCCCCCCGCTGCCGCCGCCGCCGCCGGGGCGTCGTCCTGAGTCATTACCAACAACTGATAGATAGTAATACCATATTTAAAATGATGCTTCGCCGTAGCAGTCCCGTCGGACGCCGACGACAACAACAATTAGCGGCGGCGGCGGCGGCGGCGGCGGCGTCGTCGATGGAAGAAGAGAGCGCGCTGTGGCCGTCGTACCTCGAGTTCGTCGCGGCGCTCCTGTCCGACATGGAGTCCCCGGAGCGCGGCGAGCTCGCGGCCGTGCCGTTGGGACGGGGGTGGGACTCTCCAGCCCAGGCCCTC
Source organism: Chrysophaeum taylorii (assembly GCA_029834535.1). Classification (NCBI taxonomy): domain Eukaryota; class Pelagophyceae; order Pelagomonadales; family Pelagomonadaceae; genus Chrysophaeum; species Chrysophaeum taylorii. The sequence goes on from JAQMWT010000695.1 coordinate 70,293, forward strand.
GGCGTGCTGGGCCCGGCCCTGCGCGAAGAAGCCCTCGCTGGGCTCCGCGAGGACCAGCGGTTGCGGCGCGGACGCGGGCGCGCGGTGGTGGAGGCGATGGGGGTCGCGACCCACGAGAGCTTGGTGGTCGTTTTCCTTCGAGAAGTGGGAAAAGAGGATCCGCTCCTGAGCGAGGGGAGCGTCGTGCGGTTCGTCGACAAGACGTACGGCATCGTCGCCTCGTCGCGCGACGCGCTCCCGACGTTGTTCGAGGGGAAGGGGGTGTTCCGGGTCCTCGCGCTTCGGGGACCGGAGAAGGGTCGAACGACGATCGAAATCGCGAGCGACGCGCTCACCGCCATCCGCGAGTACCAAGCGCTCAAGTCGCTTCCGTGGTGCGCGCCCGAGCTGGTGGGGCCGCTGCTCGCGCCGGGAGCTATGGATCAAGTTTCAGAACCTCCCGCGCGGTCCCCCCTCTGGGACGCGCTTCGCGCGCGCTTCGACGCTTCTCAAGTCGAAGCGATTTCGGAAGCGACGCGCCGGCGCGGGCCTTTCGCGCTCGTCCAGGGCCCGCCGGGGACCGGAAAGACACGCACCATTCTCGGGATTATAGGGGTGTTGTTGTGCGACGACGGTACCAAGCGCGGGGCCGTCCGGGTGATCGCCAAGGGCCGATCGGGGCCGATCTTCCCTCGGCCGCTCCGGAGGGTGCTCGTGGCCGCGCCCTCGAACGCCGCCGTCGACGAACTCGTCGCGAGACTCTTGGAGGATGGGGTCGTCGGCCGCGACGGCACGCGCCGCCGCGAACTTCGGATTTGTCGCGTCGGCGTTCCCGGCGGCTACCGCGGCGAAGAGGAGAATCCGCGCGTCTGTACCGTATCTTTGGATAGTCTCGCTGCGGATGTGGACTTCGAGGCGAGACCCATCGACAAAGAGTTGGCGCGCGGCTCCGCGCGGATCGCGCGCCGCATCGCGGTGCTCCTCGCGTGCGACGTGGTCTGCGCCACTCTCAGCGGCGCGGGGTCGTCGATCCTCGTCGACGCCGCAGAAGCCGCGCGACTCGTCGAGAACAACAAACCCATATTCGACGCCGTCGTCGTCGACGAGGCCGCCCAGGCCGTCGAGCCCTCGGCCCTCATCCCCCTCAAGTACGGTCCGCGGCGCGTTGTTCTCGTCGGCGATCCTCAACAGCTCTCGGCGACGCTGCTGTCCGACGCGACCAAGCGCGCCGGCTACGCGCAGTCGCTCTTCGAACGGCTCTGGCGGGCTTCTCACCCCTACGCGCTCCTCCAAACCCAGTACCGCATGCACCGCGCGGTCTGCGGCTTCGTGTCGCGCCACTTTTACACGAACCGCCTCGTCACGGCCGACGACTTGGAAGACGAGTCCCTCGGCCTCGGAGACGTGGACGCCGCTGCTTTTCCGGAAAACGACCTCTTCGCCTCGCCCCTCGCCTTCCACGACCTCCGCTACGCCCGCGCCACCCCGCGCGACCAGTCCTATTCTAACCCCTCGGAAGCCGCCTTCGTCGCGCACCTCGTATCCTCGCTCCGCATCGATCCCTCGCGCGTCGGCGTCATCACCCCCTATCGCGCGCAAATCGACGAAATACGCGCCAGTTTGCTCCTATTAACCACCACCGCCGCCGCCGCCGCCAAGGGTAAGGGTGGTGGCCCCGAGGTCGCGACCGTCGACGCCTTCCAGGGCCGCGAGAAGGACGTCATCATCCTCTCCTGCGTCCGCACCGACAACAGAATCGGCTTCCTTTCCGACAACCACCGCCTCAACGTCGCCCTCTCCCGCTGCCGCCGCGCCGTCTGGGTTGTCGGACACGCCTCCACCCTCGGGACCAACCCCGACTGGCGCGCCTACGTCGACGAAGCCCACCGTCGCGACGCGCTCCGCCGCTGGCCCGCCCCTCCCCCGTCTCTCGCGGGGGCCTTTCGTCCGGGCCTCCCGACCGCCGGAGCCACCGCCGCCGCTGCTGCTGCTGGTGGTGGTGCCAAAAAAAGATACCTCCCCCCCCACGTTTCGAAACACGTCGCCCCACCGCAAAGACGCAGGAGACACCACAAGTAGGAGAGACTTAATTAAATGAGAAGCACTTTTTGGGGACGGTGCCTCATGAATCCTGAGCCTTGCGAGGGCGTCCGCCCTCCCGGCGTAGGTTGGCACCTATTCGCCTCCCGGGCGGGCCGGTTGGCAGCCGGAACGTTCGCAGTGGGACGGGGTATGGCCGGGGGGCGAAGACGGAAGGTTATCGACGAGTTGGTTGTCAGTCACATCGCGGTCTCCTCGTCGCACGGCGACAAGCTTGATGGTCACTCTCCGCCGACCGACCTTTCGGCGCTCCTCGTCTACAGGCCCGTGATTCCGGACTGGCTCCTGTCGGTCCGGCCTGGCTCCCATGCTCGGGAGAGGTCTGAAGTTAGTTAGTTAGTTAGAAGCACTTTTTTTTTCTTGCCGTCGGTCCTTCGGTATGTAGCGCGAGACGTCCACCCTGGTGGTGGAAAGGCGAGTTGTTCTTTCGTACGAGCGCGCGGCATTCTTCTGTCCGCCGTTCTTTGGCTATCCCGACATCCACGATGTCGTCGTCGCGACGGATATGGCACCACAATCACTCTCGCCGCCGCTGGCATCAGAGCGCCGCGCCGCGCCGCGCCGCGCCGCCCAAGGGACGTTGGTGTCGTCGTCTCGCCACAGCAGCTGTCGACGCTGCTCTCGAGCAACGAGTACGCAACACTTTCCAAGCTCCAGATGTACGTTTTTCCTCCCTCTTTTAACCGCCTCGTCAATTGCGACGAACGACCGTCTCGCGTGACTACATATCGCCACTACTAAACGCGTGCTCTCCGATGTCTTCGGCATCTTTTTTCTTCTCGCGGTACCGCGCGGTAGGCGCCCGACATCACCCTCACGCTCGTCCGGTAAGCATCACCACGACGACGTCGTCGAAACAGGGGCAGCGTGGGTTGGTGCCACAGGCTCCTCCGACACGCATCTGCGCGATGACAATCGGAGACGTGGATCGCAACGTCACCGAGGCCACACCGAGGTTGGGGCATCGCAGGTGAACGCCCATTGGAAACCCTAACGATTGTCCGGCGTCCGTCAAACCCGGTCGGTCGGTAACCCTACACGCTAGAAAGCATTCCGGTGAGACTAGTCTAGTGAGGGTTTTCTTTTCAGCTAAATAACGAAACATGTCGTGCAACATGCCGTGCACGTGCCGTGACGCAGTTTAGGGGTCGTGATGGGACGCGATGGCGCCATTCTCCGCGACGGTGCGCGAGCTTAGACCGCGCCCAAGGAGCGAGAAGGCCTCTCTTGTGCCCCGGGCGGCGATGGAGGTGGTACGGGTTGGCAGCAAGATGTCGGAGGCCGCCCTCGCGCAATTCATTGCATGCAACCGAGTCGACAACGGAGCCCGAGCCCAAGGCAGCTGCTGCCCTGGACCGGCCCCTCAAGGAAAGATAAAAGCTATGGCTGTCGAAGGTCTGGGCTGGCGTCCGCCGACGAGAGCGGTGCGCGGCTGACCTTATTGGCGGCGGCCCTTGCGGAATGGGCGGAGGAGGGCTCATAGTTCGTTGCCTTCAAGTCCGAGGTCTCGATCATCAATTACAGCCGCAGACATAAAAAGAAAGAAAGGCCCGCGCCTTATTACTCGAATTAAACATCATCATCTAAACGGTGGATGCCAAAGTCGAGTACGGCATGTTTTCTGCATCCTCGACGAGCGCGAGTTCGGCGGCGGCATGGTGGCCGGAACCAAGAAGAAGAAGTCAAACCATTAGAAATCAGGAGCGGGCCCGCCGCGCGAGCGCCCCCAGCCAGTTACCCTCGACAGCCGCTGCTGACTGACCTTCATTCAGAACAGCCGCAATTCGGTAAATTGGGCGCGCCTGGTTGGCGTTTCGCTTCACCCTGTTCGTCAGTCCCTCCGTAATAATAAATATAGGAAGAAAGGAATATTCCCTGCGCAGAAGAGAAGGGCCCACCGAACCACATAGAGCTCATAATAACCCCCATGACGTCATTAGGATTCGTCGAACATCATTACACCTTCCTGACGTGGTATAAGGGTAAGGGGTTTTTAGAGAAAAGCCGACGACGAAAACGTCGACCATTTAATAATAAACAAAGTAAAAACCCTCCATTCAAGTTCGAGACTCTGAAAGTTTTTGATTCTTGGAAATTTTTCGTCCGAGCAATGCTCGTCGTCTGACACCCAAAAATGCTGGCGGCCAACGCGAGGTACGACAAGGACGAGGTCTTCTCCGAGCAGGAGTACATCTACCGCCTGTCTCTCGAAGCGGCGGAAGCCCTCGCCGCGGCGGCGGCGATGCGGTCCCACCAGCGACCCGTCCACGATGACCCGCTTTCCCTCGAGGCGGCTGAGGCCCTCACTGACGTCATGCGGGGACCCGTCGTAAACACCGCCGTCAAGGTCGAGCCCCCGCCCCCGCCCCCGCCGCGCTCGAGCCCCCCGACTCCCGAGCGCCACACCTACCAGCACCGGGGAAAGTACCGCTGCGGTCGCTGCGGCCAGATGAAGGTCAATCATGTCTGCCCCGTCGGCCGCGCGCCCCTCCAGCGCTCCCTCGCTGTCCAGACCGAGCCCATCTTTTCCCCAAACGACTCCTCCCTTCTCGCCCGCCCCCGCGGACCGCGGGACCGCCTCATCTCTGTCCGGCGTTGGGACGCGCGAAAGCGCAGTCTCGACTCGGACATTAAGCGCGCTGCTGTCTGACTCACTCCCATTTTTGACATCTGTTGCCTGCGCCGCGCACCCCTCGCGATCGATCGTCTAGGCGCCGATCTCACGAGCAGCAAGATGATGATGATCTCCCCTGCTCTTCCTGTCCAGTTCTTGTACTCCGCGCCGGCACACCAGTTTTTTTTTTTTAATAATCTACTCGCACGACCTCTCCCTTTGCTTTGGCGTGCGCGTTGTTCGTTCGGTTCAGAGGAGGCACCCACAACAGCATCATTGAAAGGAAGGAAAGGACAAACAAACAAACAAACAAAGCCTCGGTCGGTCGGTATGTCGGTCGTTCGCGAGGAGGACATCCTTCCTTTCGCGGCAAAAAAACGCGAGTCACTGTTGGAGGAGTTTGTCGGCGGCGGCCCGCGAAGCCTCGGCCGCTTTGCGAGCCGCCTCTTCTCGTCTGAGCGCGGCTTCGCGCCGCGCCATTCTCAGGTCTATGATGTGTTGCACGTCCGAAACCTGGTCCTGGAACGCGCGCACGTCCTGGCACACCTCGTCGATCTTCTTCACGCTCAACGTGAACTCGACGTGCGATTTCGCGCACAACCTCCTCACGTCGTTCTCGGCGTCCATTCCAACAATTAAATATTCTTCTGCAACGGAGGGTTCCCGCGTTACTCGAGTTTAACTAACGGGTCGCGTTTAACGGGTCGCTTGCCGGCGAGTGAGGGAAGAAAGCGCATCCTTCACGAAACTATTTGTCTCAAAGAGGCGTGCGCCGGCAGTCGCCGTCGATCGTTGGTGGATGGCGGCGAGCCCAACCAGACGTCCGAGCGCAATATCAACCTGAACGATTAGTCTGAGGATGACGAGGAGCTGGCGATGATCCTGCCTCAGAGAACGACGGGAATGCGCCTCGCCTGCGGTTTGAGCTCGGCCTCCTACGGCAGCTGCGCGCAAAGCAAATCAAGAAGCAGCAATTTCGTCTTCTACTGGGCGATGAAAGAGACCAAGATGCCACTTACCCTTCGCGTCGCTTGCAAGATCCTCGCGGACGCCGCGTCGCAAGCCACGGTCGAAGGAAAAGTTTACTGAAGCATATCTTTCTCCGTGGCGACAACCTGGGCAACGATATTCGCGAGTGCCTCGTCTTCGCGACCCTCAGTCTCAACCAGATGACCACTAAACGACCCGCCGAGGCTGCTGTTCGCGCCGATGGAGATGCACCTGGGCTTGTACGCTAAAGCGCTTAGGAACGAACGCCAACCGCGCCGCTTCCTCCGAGCAGACCTTCGTACTACTTTCTACCCCCCGTACTGGTTCGACAATGGATTCAAAGCCGGCGCCATCCTCCTCAATGGTGCCGACGACAACCTCCCCCCGAGTCCGCCGACGTCAACGAAGGCCTCGTTTCCCCGATTTAAGCAGTGCTATCACCACCACCACCACGTTCGAGTTTAAGTCCAAGGGCTGACCCTTTTCTGCTCTTTGGCCCTTTTCTTCAGCGTTGGGACGAGATCTTAACCCGTGGTCACATTCGTGGACACGGCGGTGACCGTGGTAATGCCGTGCCAATGAGATTTTTCTTTTCGCCACGGATTTGGGTCACGCGGTCACCGGTGTGCCGCGACGGTCCGATGGCTTCGCCGGGAGTTGCGGCTATGAACGACATGGTGACGCACCACCAGCCCACAGAGGAAAAGCACGTTCATGACGTGCGCCCGCAGCAAGTATGGGTTTGTCCTGCGCGCGAAGCTTGCGGACCCATCCGAAGTCGCGTTAGCTGCCCCCTAATCCAGCCTGAGCGCACTAAGACACCGCTTCGAACCTTGGTATGATTGACTTTGTGGGATGAGCAGACGCGTTCGACGTCAGCAGGTTTGGACCGCGAGCGAGAAAGAAGAAGAAATATAGAGACGATTTCGAGGCGCGCGCGCTAGCGCGGGCGAAAAAAACGTCCGTGACAGAGTGGCGTTGGCGCACGTCGAGGAAAGTGTCTAAATTCCTAAACAGAAAAGGAAATAAATCGTGTGTGATTATTGTGACCGTGCTGACGTCACGGCCACGGATCGGTCAAGTTAACACATCTGATCAAAACGTTTGATCGAGTTGTTTGAAGTTATTAGATCCTTTTTGTTTATGGTTGTGGAGAATTATATAAATTTGACGATGTTTGTAAAAAAGTGTTTGATCAATTAAATTTAGTCATGTCCCACAAGGTGCATGTAAGTTTGATGAGTTTCTGTTTTAAGTTTGATGAAAATATTACAAAGTTTGATCATTTTTTACAAAGTCTGGTCAACAAGCTTGATCACTACGCCTCAAACTTTTGGTTCCGACCGTTACAAAAGTAACGAGGCATTCTAAGGCGCGCGTGAGCGCGATTTAGAGCGAAAATGCTATTATAAGTACGAGCTAGGTGCTGCGGCTACGCAGATCTTACCGTGGCGGTACGCGGACGGCATGGGCACCCTCCCAAGACCGCCTTTGAAGAAGATCATAAGAGAAAACGGCGATACGCGAGGAGTCTGAGGTAGTGAGGGCAGCGACGCGGGGCCTCGCCACCAGATTCCCACGGCTTGCCGTGGTTACGAAGGGCCCATTCTCGCCCCTTCTTCCATCGCGGGAGCATCCCAAACCGCAGCTCACCATGGTGCTGTTGCCGTGGTCGTCCGCCTTTCTTAGGCAACAGGCGGACATCGGTAGATAGAGGTACATGGTCTGTGTGAGACGGATCACCCCCATTCTGGATCCCAAAATCCGAGAGGAAGAGCATCTTTGCGAGTCGACTTGGGGTCGAGAGCGCGCAACTCGACAACCATGAGCAACTGCGCGAGGCAACGCTCGCAACTGTACGAGGCAATGCTCCTGGAGCACCCGAAGATTGTAGTCCCACACCTGCGCGAGGCCGTATAGAACCACCCACCCCGTTCAGGCGTACTTCGCCGTAGCGTACCCGATCCGGAGTTAGCTTTCCAGCTGGGACATGGGACGCACGTGCCGTTACGTCCGCATGAACAACTCGCACGACCGTCACTAAAACTTCCTTATCCTCCTCCTCCTCCTCCTCCTCCTCGAGCATTTCACCCCCCCGCCCCGCCGCAAGATCTCCCGCTGCTTCGTCGAGCACTGCACGAGGACGTCGGCAAATACGAGCCGCAGCATCTCGAGTGCGACGGGATGCCAACCTCCGAACACCACCCTTCTAATACTAATGCCATCATCAATAAGAGTCTCGAATACCACAAGTGTCTGGTGTGCTTCTTCGAAGTTTGATCACACCAAATTAAAATACAAGGGTGGATCACGAAAAAGCTACAAGTTTGGTCACGAATTCACAAGTTTGATTACAAAGCCGCAAGTTTGATCACAAAGTAAGATCACAATGTTACAAGTTTGGTCAGAAAGCTACCAAGCTTGAATAAACACATGCATCAATGCGCGCGAACGCTCGCAGAACAACATCCACAAATAAGGCCTGTGCGAAAGACAGCGCTGATACCGCGCTGTTTCGTCGCAAAAGAGCACTCATTCATTCGGTTGCACCTGAGTTCGATGTTTATGGCAGATTCCAGGGAACGAACGGTCCCGGTTTGTCATGTCTCGTGCCTTTGGCGGATGATGACGACGTTGTGGATGTTTATCAAACGCATTTGCCGCGTAGAGCCGCCGGACTTGCCCTCGATAAAGCCTTTTGGACCGCAGCAGCTGTGTTGAGGGTTTAAGGTGTGACCTTGTTGTCTCCGGACACTGGCTCTTAGGTCTGCAGTTAGTTTTTTTCTATGGTGCAAGCTGCAAACTCCACTTTTCCCTTTTGGTTCCTCGCGGCGGCGAGCTGGAGTGTCTGGGTCGTGCTGTCCGCGTTTGCCGTGCCCGGCAAGTTTATGGACGTCCATAAAGTTACATTGCGCGGGAGTCCGGTTTGCTTTCGGCCCGCGTGGCTCCCAGGCGAGTGGTTGTGCCGCGTGTACCGGCGCGAATGGCTGTACCTGTGCGTTTGCCACTGGGCCCCTGTCGCGCTGATGCTCCGTCACCGGCTCCTCGCGTGCGCGTCGTTCTGGACGTACGCGTTGCTGGAGACGTCGCTCTCCCACTGGCATCGGGACCTGGCGAGCTGCTACGCCCTGGCTTGGGTGCTGCTGGACGAGCCCTGGGCTCGCGCCGGCGCTGTTGCCGTCAGCGCACACATCATGTTTTCCTCGGGCGCCGCCAAGCTGCGCGTCGGCGGCTCGCGATGGCCCGAATCGGTCGTTCCGGTTCTCCGAAAGTACGCTTCTGCGGGTCCGTTGTTCGGTCCTCTCTCGCCGGCGCTCGCCGGTTGGCTCGCGAGCCACCCCAATTGCGCGTGGTGGGTGGGGTTTGCCACGCTCGTATTCGAAACCGGGTTCCCGTTGTTCTTGTCGCGGGCCCCTCGCTCGTTTCTTTTTGTCGCGTGCTGCTCGTTGCACGCGGGAATCGTAGTCTTCCAGTCATTCGGCGTCGGGTTTGCCTTTCTCCCAAACGTGGTCGTCTATGCCTACGCGTTTGCGCGACCTATCGACCGTCGCGCCTATCTTCTCGCGGGGCTCTCGATCGCGCGATTTGTGGCGTTTGGGATCGCGCCGAGGGACTTTCCGACGAGTCCGTTCGCGCTTTTTGCGTGGTCGGGACCGCAGTGGGACGCGCTTCATCGCCGCTACAACGGAAGACGAAGGCTCGCTCTCGGCGTTCGTCCGCCCAAACCCGGCGACCGCCTCGTCGACCGATTCTACTCGCACGCGCTCGGTCCCCTCGACGACGACGACGACGACGACGACGAAAATACTGCCTACGACGGCTGGGAAAGGTGCTTTGGGGAGACCCTCGTCTTCAAGCCCCTTCTCAAGCCGATTCTCCGGGATCTCCACGAAGAAAAAAAAGAACCCGCCGACCTCGTGAGAGATATCGCCGATTGGCTCCGGAAGAGGAGGCCGCTGGTCGAAGTACGGTCGGGGCGATACCTCCGATACGTTTCCTACGTCGAACTCGACGACCCCGCGACGACGACGACGAATAGCACCATCGCTCGCATCATCGTCTCCAGCGCATAGAAAGGGAGAAAATAAGAATTAGGAATGAAAAGGCCACAAAGAAGGAGAAGAAGAAAGGGTGTCTGTCTGTCTGTCTGGCTGGCTGGCTGGCTGGCTGGCTGGCTGTCTTTCAGGAGAACTTGGCTTTGGAAAAGTCCATTTCGGGATGTTGCTTCATGAATTTTTCGAGGATGTCCTGCTTGCCCATCTCGTCGGCGGTCGGCTTTCCGAGAGCCTTCTGGCGCTGGTCGAACATCATTTTCTCGACGGTCATGCGGGTCTCGCCATCCAGGTCGGAAAGCTTGGAGTTTTCCGGCTGGACTTTCTGCGTGTTGATCTCGGGGTCGCCCTCGATGACGCACTTCCACCATTCCATCTTGTTCTCCTTCTGAAGCGAAATAACCACCTCCTTCTGGCCGGCCGCGTCCTCCTCCAGAGTCCAGAAGCAGTCGTCGACGATCACCTTCTTGTGGAGGTCACCCTCGACGAACACCTGGCCGCGCTTGATGGCAACCTTGAGGGTCTTCTTGCCGATGTCGACCGCGAGGTCCTTGGACTTGGTACCGGCCGGCACCGGCACCTGGACCTGGAGATCCGTGAGTTGCTGGGTCCAAACGCCCCAGGTCGTCGTCCCGCCGTTCCCGGGCGGGGGTGGCTCCTTGTCTTCCTCCTCTTCGGCCTTGGGACCCGCCGCCGGCGCGGGCGCGGGGGGCGGGTCGGCGCTTTGCTGCTGCTGCTGCTGCTGCTGCTGCACTTCGTCGACCTTCTTCTTCCGCGCCGCCTCGCGCCGCGCGGCCGCGCGCGTCTCCTCGTCGGCGCGGCGCTTCTTCTTCTCAGAGTCGGTCCGTTCGGCGAGAGCTTCGTGCTTCTCGAACATTCGAACCACCTTCTTGCGGGCCATGTCCCCCTCCCCCTGGTAAAAGTCCGTCTTGCGCCGCAGAAACGAGAACAAGGTGTCCAGCAACGGGTCGATACCCTGGCACTGCTGCGCGAGGTTCAGCAACAGCCCATCAAAGCGCTCCTCCTCGAGCATCTCCGTCATCGCACAACGCGCTTCTTCTTCGCCGGCGAAAGAAAGTCCCTCCCTCCACGTTATACAACCTTTACTTCCCCTAATAACGTTATACAACCTTTACCCTAATAACGAAGGACGACGACCCCTACTACCGCGTGCCGCCGTCGTCGTCGCGAATGACCATCTCGCCCGAGTCGAGGAGGGCCTGGATGAGGTCGGATCGCTCAAACCCCCGCGTCGGGAGGACGCTCGCGCGCTTGGCCAGCCGCAGGAGCGCGGCCGTGGCCATCTTGTCGACCTCGGCCCTCGTGGCCACCAGCCTGTCCTCGATCACGGCGACGTGGTCGCTCCACATGGCCAACTCGACGAGGTCCGCGCGCTCGAGGCACGTGCGCATCCGCTCCGACTCGCCCGCGGCCGCCAGCAGATCGCGCACGGCCTTAACGGGAAGTTCGTCGAGTTCCGTTCGCCGAATCCGCACGAACCGACGATTCCGCCGGTTCCGCTCGGCGCGCCCGAGTTCGAACCCCGCGACGTCGGTCCCGATCTCGAACCGGCACACGGGGCAACTACAGTGCCGAGAAAGCCAATCGGTCAAGCAATCGCTGTGAAATAAGTGTCCGCACGGCATTCGCGTCACCATGCTGTTCACCACATGATCCTCGAGGCAAATGCAGCACGCCGTCGTCTCCTCGTCGAGGTGTGCGGCGCGCACGCGGATCTGCGGCAGCCGGCTCAGGGCGACGCTCGATGCTGGCGGCGGTCCCCGCTGCGGGGGCGCCGCCTCCTGCCGCGTGCGCGGAGTCGGCGGCGGCGGGGGGGGCGGCACCGTGCGTTGAGGGATTTCCCGCTGACGATCGGGGGCCGTTGACCTGCGCCGAAAACATGCACCCAAACTCTGGAACAGCCTCATAGTCGTCCTCCAGGATCGATCGATCGATCGATTTTCGAGGACGGAAGAGGGCAAGCCTCCAGTGCTCAGGGTTACAATAAAAAGTACGAGAGGGAGGACTTTTTGGCTCCTTGCTGAAATAAATGTCGTGACTGGTGTCTGGTCCAGCGAATTAAGACTCATGGTTCCCACCCAGCGTCGTGAGCGCGGCTTGAAGACGCATTGCTGCGAGGGGGATGTCTCTCGCCTCGAGGGCTGCGATGGCGAACTTGGAATACTCGATGGCATCTGCGATTTGGGCCTCGCTCGTCTCGCCCCGAGCGAGTCTCGGGGGCGCGGAAGGGGGCGCGGGGACCACCACCGGCGGCGCGGGGACCACCACCGGCGGCGCGGGGTCCACCACCGGCATGGAAGGGGCCGTAGCAGCCACTGGGGAGGTGGAGGGGGCCACCACCGGCGGGATGTCGGCGTAGGGCGGGGGGTCTGGCTGGTCAATCGGGGGCAGAAGGTCCGCGGGTCCGCCGGAAGAAGGCGCGCGGCCTTCCTTGAGAGCTTTCAGTATGTCGGCCGCCTTCCACTTGGCGTAGCGACACTTCTCGTCGACCTCGTGGCCGCGGTCGCCGAACTGTTTGAGGGTATCAAAGAAAATGGACGCGGCGTAAAACGTCCTCGCCGTCGATTTTGTCGCTCTGCCGCCTCGATCCTCGGCATCCGCGCGATCGAAGACGTCGCTCGCGAACTTGTAGACGATCTGCTCGCCATCTTCCTTCGAGACCTCTGGTTTCGAGGCCTCCAACCTTTCCATCAACGACAGCAAAAATGCTTGCGTCTTGTCTCCGTTCTCGCCGCCGGCCTCCCCGCGAAGTGCGATTCCCAACTCCATCGCGTACTGCCGGCAATAAAACGCCACAACTTGAGCCTCGGGACTCTCAGCGTTGTCGAGCTCCTCGGCGCGCTTCAGATACGGCGTCACTGCTTTCAGCTCACTAGGTGCTGCCGAGGCCATAATCAATGTACTCGATCGAGGGTTTGAAAATAATACTGCTTCTTCAAAAAGAACGATTCCTGACCGTTGACACTAGTATCCCACCACGACGCCGACGTTGACGACGATCATGTCCTCGGAGGTGTCGCCCATGGCCTCGATGGCGATGCCGCTCGAGAAGACCGCTCCCCCGGGCTGAATGTCGCAGGCAATGATGTTCCCGTAGGGAAAGACCGCCGCAACGGCGGTCTTGTCGAGCGCGTGGTGATACTTCTCCGGGGCCGCGATGGAGATCCGGAGGAGCATGTTGGCATAGCTGCCCGGAACAATGGCAGCGATGCTGGGAATGCTGTTGAACTCGATCGCGTTTCTCGCCGCGCGCACGGCGGCTTTCGTCACGTTTTGACCGTGTTGATCTGCGCCCCACCCGACTTGAACGAAAAGGACTTGCTGGAAGCTCCCCAGAAAGTCCCCCCAGCTCGTCCACTCGGCGGCGAACGCTTTGTCGGGATCACGGGGGAGAGCGTAGGCGCCTGGACACCGATACTCGCGGTACTCGGCTTGGTCCTTGAACCCAAAAGATCGCGCGTATTCTCGGGCCTCTTCGAAGCTCCAGGGACTCCGCGCGCGCATCGCGACGCCCTTCTCGACACATTGGGGTGCGTGCTGGAAGGCGCCACTTCTCGACCTCAACAACACAACTAGCACAAGAAGCATTCAGAAACCAACGGAACGATGTAACGGACTCATAAGAATCCTCTTGCTTTACCAACGGATCGAAAAACTGCCAGTCCAGGACGCAATAATCATCATCATCATGTCGGTGGTGGGCGAGGCGCGAATAATCAATTCGTGAAGAATCAGTCAACCAGTCAATATTGGAAATTCCCCCCGAGGCGAGTCGGCGAGGCGGCGAGGCGGCGAGTCGGCGAGTGAGCTGCATTCTTGATTGTTTGGGGAGGAGAGAACGTGGAGGAGGTCGCTGGCATGATCGACGCTTGGGATTGGGGACAGCCCCCCCCCCCCCAGGAAGAGGGATGGGGGACTCGAGAGGTCGAACAACAAACACACAGAGACACCGCCCAGGGACGCTAGGGCGCGTCGCTGACGTGGTCGTAGTCTTTGCCGTCCTCTGCCAGTTGGAGCGTGGTGGCCTCGAAATCGTCGTCGTCTAGCCAGCTTTCGAGGTCAAAGTCGGAGGTCGTCCGCTTGGGTGTTTCTGGCGCTGCGGGGACAGGCGGCGGGGCCACCGGTGATTCTTCCTCTGCTTCCTGGACCGCCGCCTCGGCGAGGGAGGCGGCGAACGGGTCGTCGACGACGAGGTCATCGTCGTCGTCGTCGTCGTCGGCGGGTGGCCGGCAACACCGTCGTCCAAGGCACTCTTGTCGGAGCTTGGCGCAGCGGTAGAAGTACCTCGTCCAAAAAACGTCTTCCTTGAGCCTCGCCGACAGCTTGGAGTGCATGGCCTTGAGGTTAGGATCGATCCTGAGCAAATCGAGGACGACGCGCTTGCGTTTCTTGACGCAAAAGGCGTAGTCGACGTCCGGCGCGACCCTGAAGGTGTCCTCGTGGCGCGAGAGCTCGAGGACCTTTGACTTGAGCTCGCGCGACGTGGCCTCGTCGGGCGCGTCCCACGGAAGCGCGCCGAGCTGGCCGTCGTAGAGAACTCGATCGTCGTCGCAGACTTCGATGCAATCGTCGCGCTCCTCGGCCTCGCACTCGGCGACGAACCGTTCGTGCTCCTTCTTTATCGAGTCAAGGCTCGAGTCGATTCGCTCCTGCGCGCATTCGATCTTCTCCTGGACCACGGCGGCGATGTTGCTCACGGCGCCGCCTAGGGTCCACAACGCTCTTTCTGCCGCTCCCATAAAGCTCACCGAGATCGGCGATCCGCCGCTTCGTCCCAGGGTCGAGGCCGTCGGTGACCTTGGACAAGAACGGAAGCATCGAACAGCCCCGAAGCCACAGGTAGAGAGAGGATTGTGAGGAGAGATCAGACCTGGTTGAATTTGAAGTTTTTTAAAGGCTTTTTTAAATGTCTACTGCTCTGGGACTGACGTCATTAATGATGTCATCAGACGACACAAAAAGTGCTATTGTACTAGTTGATCACATATGCGCGGAGTGTGGCTGCTTGTCTCTGCCGCCGCTGCGCAGACGCCCGCGCCGCGGCCGACGTTCGAATTGAACAACGCCAAGGCCTTCCGGTCGAGCGACGTCGAAGACATCGACGACGACTACTTGACAGTTCTCAGCAAGAAACGGCCAACGGAGTGTTACACGGGGAGCCAGATGTATGAGCTGACCAGGGTATTTTGCGACCAGCTGTGCCGCCGCCACGAGTCGGGCCGCGAGGATGTTTCGAGGCAGTCTGGCCGTGGCCCCAACTCTCGCGCCGACAGAGAATTTTGCAACGGCCCTTGGTACTGCTCGCAAATGGAAATATGCGAAGCTTTTCACAGGAGCGATCCGGATTCGGACGACGCCTCGGGGAAGAACTGCATGATCGTCCGCAGCTGCGCGAATCACTCCCAATGCTTTCCCACGTCCGAAGACGCCGCAAACATGAACATCATTTTTGAGAACCAGACGGCCGACAACGTGCGGGAGCACGGCTATCGCGCTTTTTACGGCGGCATGAGCTTCCGCACGACGTGTTGCAGCAATCGCGAAAACTACCGACCCGGGATCGACAGCCCCTGCAATAGCGCCGCGTCCTTGCACTACGCTTCCGCGCTCGCGATCACCTTCCTCGCCTCTGCCCTCCTTCTAGCCTCCTCCTCCTCCCGGTGGTCATCATGATGAACCCCATTATTCCCTATCAAGAGAACGAACATTTCACAGCTCGTCAACCTTGTTATTGTATTAGGGACGACCTCGTTGTCGCTGTTGTTGTTGTTGTCGTCTTTTTGAATGAATGAATGAATGAATGCATTCGAAATGAATGAATGAATGGACTTAAAGGGGAGGGATCCCACGAAAGGGCTGGTGGTTCTTTTTGTTCGTGGGGAAAACACACACACACACACACACACACACACAAGAAAGTCAGCAGTCTTTCGTCGTTGTTTTTGTTTTGTTTTGTTTCGTTTGGTTTCGTTTGCGGACCACAGCGCTTGGCGGGTCTTTTTCGTTCTCTCTCAGCAGGCAGACGCGGCCATCGGCGGCTCTTTGGGCGAAACGGCGCTAGAGGAGGAGGTGGGTGACGGCAGGCGTTTCATATCGGCCAAGATGACATTGATCATGCGCTTTGTCGACCCGTGCTTCCCGACGATGGAAGCGAGGCGGGGGTCCTGGACCTTGTCGGCCGACGCGCTGACGAGATGGATTCGGCGCTCGACGATCGCGCCGTGGAGCTTGGGCGAGGCGACGAAGCGGTCGCGGAGGACCGTGCCGGTTACGGGGGCGTACTCGAGGTCGGCCGTGAGCTCGAAGAGGTGTTCGTCCATGAGGACGACGAGCCGTCGGCCCTTGCTCGCCTCTTCCCAGATGATGGGGACGGCGGCGGCGACCTCGGCGGGCGTACAGAGCACGCGAAGGTCGACGCCGTGGTGCTCTCGAAGTTGCCGCACCCACAGCTTGCAAATCATGGGACTGTCTTCGATGATGACCCAGTTGTAGGCTCCGGGCTCGTGCGGCTCGAGCAGCGAGGGCGGAGGAGACTCGCCCAAGGTCGAGCGCGACGCCGTCGACATCAGATCTTCGGACGAGGAGCGCGGTTCGTCGTCGTCTTCGCTGCCACGCGGTGGCCGCCCCCAGAACCGGGAGGATGTAGCCGGCTCGGTCGTGACGGCGACGCTCGTAGTAACGACGCCGTCGCGCACTCGGACCTGGACGCCGAGGTTGAGGGCGTCGCATTCTGCTTTGAGCGCGCAAAGACCTCCTTTGTGATGCGCCGTCGAAGACTGTGGCTTGACGCGCGTCGCATCGACGACAACACGATTCGAGAAGTCGAGACTCGAGGGCGATCGCGCGACGAGGATCTTGCCGTCTCCGCACTTGATGCAATTCGAGACGACGTGCAGCAGGACCTTGACTTGAACGACCCTGTAGGGAATGGTCGTGCCACGGAGATCCTTGAACCAGTACTTGGTCCGGTCTTTGATGGGGTCGCCGTCGTACGAGAGCGACTGGAGACACGGCCTCAATAGCGTCTCGAGGTCGACGGGTTCGTTGCGGAGGTTGTCGACGTTCCCGCGTCTGATGTCGACCTCGTCGGCCAACAACTCGAGCGCGCCGTTGAGCATCGCGTGGTCGCCGACCTCGAGCAAAAGCTGGCACTCCCGCAACAAATTCCCGAACCGGTGGTCGATGATGTCTCGGCAAAAGTCTTTTTGGATGGCGTCGATCGTCGAGAAGTACGACTCGGTCGCGTCGAGCGTCGTGCCGCAGAGGAGCGCGCGCACGCAGCCGCCGCACGCGTCTGATTTCCAGCGACAGCACACGTGCGCGCGAATTTCCACCGCCTGCCTGTCCTTCTCGACAGAAGACGTCGAAAAAAACTTCGTCAGCAAGAACGACGCGTCGGGAGGCCGCGGCGAACGGAAATCCGTACACGCGCCGTGGAAGTTCCGGACCCGCTCTTCGTCAAAGTCATACTCCAAAAACGAGCGATACGGATTGGCGAGAAACTCGTCGACGGAGACATTTTCGTGGACGAGCTTGACGCTCGAGCTGTCGACGCCGACGACCATCGCGCGCGGCTCTTTCGCCGTCGTCTCGGGCTCGCCAAAGCTCACGACGCCGAACCACTTGTACATGTTCTTGACGCCATCCACTGTTGAGTCGAGCGATTC
The DNA here is from genome assembly GCA_029834535.1 of Chrysophaeum taylorii. Taxonomy (NCBI): domain Eukaryota; class Pelagophyceae; order Pelagomonadales; family Pelagomonadaceae; genus Chrysophaeum; species Chrysophaeum taylorii. Next base: position 87,716 of record JAQMWT010000695.1, read on the forward strand.
GCACTGTTTGCAGCACCGCGGACCGAACTTTATCGGGAGCCCACCCAGCGTCGGCGACACTTCACCACTCCACGTCCGCCTCATGTATTGTTCGACGTCGTACAACATCTGAATCCCCATCGCTTCCTCCAGCGTCAGGTTCAAAATCGTCTTCTTACAAAGCATCTCGCGCGGCCCTCGTCTCTTCTTCGTCCGGTGCAACATTCTCCAGGCTATCTTCCTCGGAACCTCGGAGGGTCCCTCGTCCATAACAGAATTCCCGTTAGGTGTGTGTGTTATCGAAGCGTTCCTAGACCACTCCTTCATATAGGGCAATCGGCCCATACGCAAGAGTTCAAAACCTAACTCTTTTCGCGAATTCTGTACAGAAGGGGAATGAATACATCTGGGGGAAACACACAGTTGCTGGAAACCCAAACAAAAAAACATCATTGAACGTGCGGAACGGAAACCAAAAGGCCGGAATCAGAACTTTCATAGATTAAAGAATATTCTTGACTTGTGACATTACGATTGTTGAACTTGAACGCCGCCGCCGCCGCCGAGTAATCATAAAATATACTTAATTATTACCCTGGGCTCTGCCACGTGTTCGTGTTACCACGCCGTATTACAGGATCTCGCTCTGCTCTGGGACGACGACCCTACTCCGCACGCGGCGCTGGGGTACGTGACGTGCCGTGGACACAGTGCCCGTGCCGCGCGACGCTATTTATTTTTTAGCGATTATAGATATAGTGCACGAGCATGCGCAATGCACGCAGGCGTCGACGTCAATGACGGAAGCGAGCGTGAAGTGGGTGTCGTTCGTAGGAGTAGAAAGTAGAAGTCGACGGCCAGCCAACGGCCCCTCGGCGCCATGCTCCAAATCTGTAAGACGAGGTCGTTGACGTCAAAGTTCTGCCCATGCTGAGCTACCTCCTCCTCGTTCGTGCCCTCGGCTGATATCGTCTTCGCCTTTCCCGCGGCATCATCCCTCACGTCTTGCGCTTGTCTTCACGCAAGCCACCACCGATGATGATCTTGTCGGCCTTTTAAGAAAGAAAGAAAGAAAGAAAGAAAGAAAGAAAGAACGAACGAACAAACAAACCCCAGGGGAGGGGGGGGGCGGCTAGAGGTTAAAGGGAGGCGACGGGGATTGGTGCTGCTTGAGGTCGTTCGTTGGTTGTGAGTGGCGCGAGGAGGGCTTCTCGGATGATAAAAGCCTTGGCGCCAGCGGAGAGCTTGAGTTGGCGGGATTGAAGTTTGTCGTCAATGGTGATAATGGCGATCGCGTGGGCGGCGTGCAAGGGCTGATTCTGATCTTGGGTCGCGTCGCGGGGGTAGATGAAAGCGCAGCCTTTTAAGAGGAGGAGGAGGGAGCCCGGAGGGACGTTGTGGGGCTTGGCTGCCTCGACGACGGCGGCGTACTCGGCGTTGAGCTCTCTCCTTCGCATCGAGGCGCGGCGCATCTCGGCGGCCGTCGAAACGGCGTTCCGGACCTTTGCCCAATACTTTCCCGTTCCCCGTCTGGTGGCGGCCGTCGTCTTTGCCTCGGCGTCGTCGTCGGCGGGGGGGGCGTCGAGGGTCGCGAGGGAGGGGTTTGACCTCGACGTCATGATGCCGAAGCGGTCGTCTTGGGGGGGAGAGGTGGCTTCGAGGCAGAAGGGCGAGTCGGTCGCCGCTCGATGATGATGATTACTGTTATTATTATCAGTATCGGGGGGGGAAGACCGAGCATCTGCTTCTTCTTCTTCTTCTTCGACGTGGATCGCCGCGATCTCGTCGTCGGTCGTGGCCTCGGGAGAGCGGCGGCGCTGCTTCGCGGAGGGACGTCGGAAGCTGCGCGACAGCCTGACGAAGGTCCCGCGGCGCGAGAGATGCTCGTCGGCGCGGAGTTTCCGGCGGTTTTCGTTTTCGTTTTCGTCGTCTTCGAGATCGTCTGGGTCCGGAACTTCAATAAAGTAGGCCGTGTCCCGGATTTGGGCGAGGCGCGCGGCGGAGATCGGGTTGGTCGCCGGGGACTCGCGCAGGACCCTGGTCGCGACGGAAAACCACAATCGGCGTCGGAGCGCGACGTGATCGCGCGCCACCGCGAGGATCGCCTCGGCGTCGACGTAGACGAGGTGACAGAGCGAAAGCGTCGAATAGGTCGCCGTCATGGGGATGCCGAGGAGCTGCTCCTCGAGGCAACAGACGGCGCCGGCGGCGTGGAGGGTCGGCGGAACATCATCATCGTCGTCGTCGTCGTCGTCGTCCCGGCGCGCGACGACGGAACCGCGGACGACGACGAACCAGCCGTACCGGACGGTCGAAAACTCGCGGAGACGCTCGAGCTTGCGTCGGCCGCGGCGCGCGAGGACCTTGCCGGCGAGCGCGATCTCGCTGTGGCACCGCGAGTCGTCGCGGACCAGGTCGACGAGGTCCTCGCGGGCGCCGGCGTCCATCAAGAACGGGACCTTGAGATCACGGAAGAGCGTCGTCTCGAGCGACGGCATGAGCTCGCGGGGAGGGTGGAGGTCGAGCTTGATTCTCGAGGCGTTGATTTCGTCCGAGGCCGCCTCGAGCTCGGTCTCGTTGATCGCGCCGTGCTCGTGCAGCTCGGCCACGAGTCGCTGGAAGAGGACGAGGACGTATCGCGCGGCGACTTGCGTCTTGACGGCGTTCGCCGCGTCCGGGAAGATGGCGACGTACTCGTTGACCGTCGTCTTCGCGAGCCGTCGCTGCCGCGAAATTTCCGCCACGATTTCGGTCTTGTCGCGCCCGTCGTCGACGAGTTCGTCCGTGTCGATGTCGCCGTGGGCCTTGATGAAGTTGTACGCGAGCTCGAAGACGAAGGCCGTCTGCCGGAAGACGTACGCGTCCAGAAGTTTCGCCAACGGTGGCACCAACACCAAGTACGGCTTGAGGCCGCGCAACTTGTCGAGGGTTTCGAGCCGCGATATGTCCGACGCCACCAGCCGCTCCCACTCGTCCAGCTTGCGGCCCGAGTCGTCGAGCTGGAAGTCCACGTTCTCTCGCAGCGCGCGCAGCCCCGCCGGCGACAGCCGCCCGCGCGCGAAGGCCGCGTTATAATTGGCCTTGGCTTGCCACATGCATCGCGCGCGCGCCTCGGACCGCACGGCGCGGGGTCGTCCCAGCGACGTCGACAGCTCGGTGTTATTATTATCATCATCCTCCGACTCGCCGCGGGCGGCCGCCGAGTCGCTCGACGGCGGCTGCTCGACGGCCGGCGTGCCGGCCGTCGTCTCGACCGGAAAGAGCGTACGCTGCTTGGGCCTTAGCACGCGCCGCAGCAGGTTGGCCGGCATGAGCGTGTGCCTCTTCCGCGTCGTCGTCGTCGTTGCCTTCGAGGGAAGGTTCTCGAGAGACCGCACGCTCTCGTCGTCGTCGCCGCCGCTCGAAGCAGCCTCGACGGCAGCCGCCATCGAGTGCTGGAGGGTGAGCCCGCGCTCGAGCTGCGGCTGCTCGTCGTGCCGCTCTTCGGCGTCGTGGCACACCACGTCGACCAGCATCACGGCCTCGAGGATCTCGTCGAAGGTCGGCGCGGCAGCGCTCGAGACGACGACCTCCTCGGGGGATGATGAAGCGTCGCGGCGTAGCCTAGCCCTCACGTTCTCCCCCGGCGCGAGGTGCAGGAACTTGGGCACCCGGCCGCCGTGGCAACGGTGGTACTCGAGCCACCGGTCCCTGAGCCGCCAGGGCACCGGGTATTCCCTCGACCGCGAGCGACTCGCCATCGCCGACGACGACGTAACGACGGCGCGTCGGGCGTCGGCGAGCTCGGCGTCGCTGAGCTGGAGTCGGCCGTCGCGGAGCCGAAGCCAGTAGGCGTCGGCGCTGAGGATCGGCACGTACCGCCAGACCATCGCCCAGTCGGCGTCGCCGAAGAACTGCTCCCTGCGCAGACGCGAAATCTCGCGGGAAATTTTTTTCTCGACGTCGACCGACACGTGCGCGAAGATCTCCTCCTCGGCGTCCGAGGACCGGTCGAGCTGGAGGGAGTGCAAAAAGGGGCGCATGGTGGTCGCGTTGACGCATAGCATCAGCACGACGATGCCCGAGACCTGGAAGAGGACGCGGAGCTTTAAATTGTCTTCGATGCCGTCCGTCTCGTTGATGACGAGAGCGAGCGCCAAGCCGATCGCGCCGCGGAGGCCTCCGTACACGACGACCGACGCCTGCGGAACGGACATCCCGTAGGCCCCGCGCCACAACACGGGACTCGAGACGAGGACCACGATGCCGCGGATCACGTGGAGCGCGACGTAGAGGATAATCAAGTATCCAAAATCGAGAGCTCGGAAGCTCCGGCACCGCGTCTCGTCTTCCGCCTCGTCTCCGTGGTGGTGATGGTCGTGGCCGCACCTCACGCAGTCGTCGCCGAACGACTTTCCGCGAAATCCAAAGACCCGCACCGCCATGATCAACCCGCTCAGAAAAAACACGGCCGTGTTGGCCACGTGCGCGAGCACCGCCCAGAAACTCCGCATCGACTGCTCGACGTCCGCGCTTATGCGACCGCGCGCGTGCCGAGACATGTACATGCCCGCGCACACGACGCTCAAGACTCCCGAGCTCCCCACCACACCCTCGGCAACCCCAAAGGACGCATAACACGCGAGGAGCGTGATGGTGATCTCGTTGAACGGATCGTTCAGCACGAACCCGAGCAACCTCGTGCAGCACAAACCGACGATCGCGCCCACGACCGGTCCCAGCGCGGCCAACCTCAACAACAACACGACGATGTGCGCCGGTTTCGGAAACTCGGGCTCGCACGGCGCCTCCTCCAGCGCTTCGAAGAACACGTCAAAAATTACGATGGCCGTGCCGTCGTTCAGCAGGGACTCGCCCTCGATCAACGTCCCGAGCCGCTCCGACACCCCCAGCTCCTTCAACAGCGCCACCACCGCCACCGGATCCGTCGCAGACATGATCGCCCCAAACATCAGACACGTCGGCCACGACCAGTTGTACGCGACAAACGCAAACCTCACGAACACGGCCGTCAGGATCGACGCGACCAACACGCCCGGACCCGCGAGCGTCAGGATCTGCGTCGCGATCCGCGAAAATATGTGCGTGTCGATCATGAAGGCCGACTCAAACACCAATATCGGAATGAACGTGTACAGGAGCACCTCGGGAGACATCCTGTACCACGCGCGGATCGTCGGCGACTCGATCTCTCGGCCGTTCATCTCGCGCTCGATCACCAATCCGACCACCGCCCCGCACATCATCATCACGACGGTGTACGGCACGTGCGTCACCCGCGCGACGTACTGCCGCGAGAACACACCCAGCGCCAAGATCATCACAAACGTCAACAGCCCGAACTTCTCCATGTCCCACCTTGTCTTTCGCGGCACACAGAATTGTTGCGGCCTCCTCCCGGCGACGAACCTTTTATCTTTCTTTATTACCCGTCCCCACGTCAACTCGTGGGGGGGGTCTGTCTCCTCTATCCGAGGTCGTTGGCGGCGTCGTTATAGAAGCGTCGGCGGTGAGGGGTCCTCCGATCCGCGACGGCCGTCCAGCAATCGTACTGCGACACGAGCACAAAGGGCAAGACGTAGATAGGCACGCACGTCTGAAACACAGCGCGGAAGTGGAAGATGCGCTCGGCCATGGGCGCCGAGGCAGGCGTCAAGTACGCCGCAACCGCCGCGCGCGCGCCAGAAAGCGCGACGCCGACGCCGGCAGCGAACGCCGACAGCCGCGTGCACGCCCGCCTTGGATGCTGGTCCATCTCCCTGTCGTGCTGCTGCAAGACGCGCTCCAGCGGCGAGATGCATGACGCGTTCGAGTATCGTCGCGCAATAGTCGCAGACTCCGTGCTCCACTGCGAGTCGGCCGAAGGCGGGGTCGGCCACACGTCCGGATACTCGTCATCATCATCGTTTCGGACAGACATCGTATACTAACTGTTCTGAAGAAAGGAAACACAGCGTCAACAGCGGATTGATTTTAGGAGAAATCAACAACAACAACAACAACACAAGGGTTGGGATAACTTGAGGGGGGCAGGCAATCTTGGTACAAAATGGCGGGCACGAGATGAATCGGCGGCGGCGAGTCCTGCTAGTGCTCATCGACATGGACCCCCTCGCGATGCTCAACGGCGGCATCGAGGACGAGGCCGCCGACCTGGAAACGAAACGCGACGCGCTGCGCGGAAAATGGTCGATGCGTGCGAGGAGTGGCTCTTCGAATTTTCGGATGACGTCTCCGAGGAGGCCCTGGACGCGCTGGTGCGAAAGCACGTCGAGGACCTGGCCAAAGTCGTCGAAGTCTCTAAGCTCTTCGACGACAAGGTCGGCGTCAAAAACCACAAGCACGAGCTGCGTGCTCGAGGTGATGGTGCCCGGCCGCGCCTACGACGCCGTCGTCGACGACGACGTCCGACTCCCCGCAGGCGTGCGATGCGAAGCGTAGATCTCGAAGAATTCGTCGAGCTCGGGGCCGTCAACTGGATTGACTGGTTTCTTCAGCGACACGCTTTTTACCGGCGTTGCGTTTGCCAGATCGCCGCCAGGGGCGGAAACCTCCGAATTCTCGAGCGGGCGTAACGACTGTCCTTGGGACGAAATGACGTGTGCCATGGCCGCGAAAGGCGGTCACCTCGAGGTCCTTCAATAGGGCGCGCGGGAGCCCGTGGGACGAGAAGACGTGCGCGCTCGCGGCCCACGACGGCCGCGTCGATGCGCTCGAACGGACGCGCGCCAACGGTTGGTATCACGAGACGTGCTCTCGCGCTGCGGGGTGGCCATCTCGATGTTCTCAAACGAGCGCGCGCCAATGGGTGTCGGTGGAACTATTTGACATGCTCTTCCGTGGCTCAGCGCGGACATCTCGAGGTCCTCAAGGATTGCGCGCGAATCGCTAGAATTCGCGGACGTGCAACTTCGCGCGGCTCGAGACGGTCATCTCGAGTGAGTTTCTCCAGTGGGCGCGCGCCAACGGATGCCCTTGGCACAAAGATGAGTGCGCGGATTCGCACAACGCCGACGTCCACGCTTGGGTGCGAGACCAAGCGGATTAGTCCTCGTATATCATCCGCGAATCTCGTTCTAGCTCCTCGTTGGAACAAAAGTCCAAATCAACACTAGTCATCCGGCGCGTGTATGTCGAGAGCCCTCCATGACACCAATAAGAGATGAGGGACGAGGTCCTCGCGCGTTGTTGGCGCGCGCCAAGCGGGTGTCACAACAGTCGTCGTCTCGTCTGTGGGACAGGCACACTTTTCGCTATCTCGGGATCTTCAAAACCGGGATCATCCATATCGAGGGTCGACTTAAAAGGGCGAGCGTCAACAAGCGCAACCCAGGTCGCGTCGTGCGAAGCAAAGTGGCCAGTATAGCAGCTGGTGGCGCGCGCTTGGCAAGACATATATATTACCCGCAACAGCTTTATTATGTAAGACTACTTCTCCATTACCCGGTGCCGCGCCCGCCCTCCGAAGGAAGGAGACACACTCCACACATATAAGATGCAGCGGCGGGTGAGAGCGGTGAATGAATAAATGAATAATAAATAATGTTGTCGAGAAGACGCTACATGTCGCAGTGTTCATGCCTGCGGACAGAGAGAGAATCCACCACAAAAAAAAAAAAAATCATCATCATCAGACGCACCACTCGTGGAAGATGTCCATGGACTTTGTGTCGTCCATGCCTGCCCACTTGATGAGCTCCTTTCCCTCGGTTTTGCGCTTGATGCGATATGCAATCGCCGCGAAGACGACGAAGAGTCCGAACGTGCCATAGGGCGTAATTTCGTGCGAGTACACCAAGGAGGAGAGAAGAATCGAGAGAATGATCCGCGTGTTCATGCAGATGGCGAAAATGACCGGACCGAAGGCCTTGATAGTTTTGAAGATGAAGAGCTGTCCAATCGTCGACGCGAGCGAGAAGACGACGAGGTGGATATGCATATCGGCGTGGTTGTAGACAAAGTAGCAGGCGTCGTAGAGTTCGTGGGTGTGCAGCAAGGTGATGAAGGAAAAAATCATGGAAAACGTATTGACCATGAACATCATCGTATAAGCCGAGAGCTCCGGGTGCTCGTTGAAGAGGCGCGCTTGGTACTGCCCGGTGAAGGAGTCGAACACCAAAAAGAACAAGAGCAAGATGATGCCGCAGATGGTGCCGCCGATCGTTTCGACTTCGCCGATCGAGTCCTGGCCGATGTCGAGGTCCTCGGTAGAGACAGCGAAGACGGCGATGCCGACGCCGATGGAGAGCGCGACGACGTAATCGTAGAGAGGGTAGCTCTTGGTGCCGAGCATCTTGCCCATCAGCATGATCGGCATCAACTTGAAGCACTTGAAGAGCATCTGGGTCGGAAACGAGACGTATTTCAACGCCTCGTATTGGCACCACGAGCTGAGCATGTTCGACACGCTCGGGAACGCGAATCTATACGCGATCGCGTTCGAGTCGGGCGGGTTGAACGCGTACAACATCGCGCCGCTAATCACGAAGCCCCCGAGCCGATTGAGGAAGACGAGCCCATAACTGGACGTGAAGTAGTCGCCGCCGTACGGCTTGGTCAGCATGCGCTCTTGGAGGACGCCCCACACCAAGAACGACGACAGCAGTCCCGACACGCACACCGCGAGCCTGGTGAGCACTTCGCGCTTGGTTGCTTTCTCTTGGTCGAAGGTATCGTCCACCGACAACACCCCAAAGCTCGAGGTCCGCCGCGGGAGCTTGGGCATGGGTGGGAGTGCGCCCTCCTCGTTCTCTCCGACCATCGGCTCTCCCTCGGGTTGGTGTTGTCGCGTCGTCCTGACGGTGCCCCTCTTGATCGAATCCGGAAAGTAATAGTGCTGCATCAGCGCCGTGATGATCACGAGCGCAATATACAGCAAAAAGTTTTGCGCGAGCACGTACAGCTCGGCGCCCGCGCCTACGCCCTCGTCGTCGCCACCGCAACACCGCGTGACACTCACCAACGTCGCTCAGCACCTTGCCCCCCCCCTCGAGGACCGACTTGGTCGGGTTCTCGGCGAGGGCCCGCGCTGCGAGATGTGACGGCGGAGACTCATCTTCCAACTAACGAAGGAACAAAGCGCACCCAAGGCGAGCACCATTGTCTCTTGTTTCTCGAGGGTGCGGGGATGACTCACACTCGCATACATATAACCAACCCTGTGTCGACCTTTAAAACCATACCCCTCGAATGGGTGATTATTGATGGCACCACGCTCTTGCGTAGTCCGGCAGCATGAGGGCGAGGGCGTGGTCGAGCGAAGTGCAGTCTTCGGGCTGGAGCTCCCATTGCGCGCAGTAGAAAGCCGCAATAAGCGAGGGGTGGTCCCCGACATTGATGGCTACCTCGACGCGGGAGCCGTCGCCGAGGACGATCGGCTGTGTCGCCGGGCGGCGGTGGCGGCGAAGAACGTCTTTGGCTTGAGTGGCGAGGTTGGTGACCGAGACGCGACACCGCGGCGTGTCGGCGCCAGCGGTTTGGCACCAGCGCGCCGCGAGGTCGACGGGGTCGTCGCATAACCCGACGGCGAGGGGCGTCGGTTTTCCGTCGAGGTCGATGCTCAACTCGAGCGGGCCGGGTGGCTCGAGTGGTGGTGGCGCGCGCGGTCGCACGCTCTTCTCGTCGAGCGCGCAGAGCCGCCAGTAGTGTAGAGGTGCGGGTTCGTACGTTGCGACGACCGACGACGACGAGAGCGCCTCCGCGAGCGCGGGGAACTGGTCGCGCCAGACGCGCGACGGCATCGAGCCGACCTCGTCGCCGACGTGAACGACGGCCGGCCGGAATTTCGAGCGGCACGAGCCGACGCCGTACGCCTGCGAAACGGGCGCTCCGTTCTCGACGATCGCGCCGAGCGCGTGGACGCGGCGATCGCAGGGCGGCGGTTCGCCGACGCACTCGGGGATGCCGTCCAAAACGTCGACGGGAGCTTGCGTGAAGCCCGCGGGGCTCGACGTCGAGATGTTGAGCGCGGCCATGTAAGTTCCCCACATGATATCGTCTGCGAAAGGCGACGCGAGCTTGAGCCCTCGGCCAGAGTCCACCACTCTGCGGCCTTTGTGGTGGGTGGGAAGCGGCCACTCGGGGCCGCCGCACACTTGACCGTGGTCGGTGTAGTTGCAGCCCATGGTCCAGGTCAGGAGATGGTAGAGGTCGAGGTGCGCGACGGCCAAATCGGCAGCGCGCGCGCTCAACGCCCACCCGCTCCCCCCCAGCGCGGCCTCGAACTTGCACGGCTCGACGGTAATCATCTCGCCCACGTACCACGCGCGGTCGTCAAACTTCGCGAGCTCTGCGGCGAGCGCGTCGACGTCGACGAACGTGTCGTCCATGACCCTCGCGTACCATCGAGCCCTCGGCGCCCGCTTGACGAGCTCGGTCAAAGCACAGGCTGATTTGCACGGGAGGCCCCAGTGGCTCGCGCTGCACGCGCACGCGACCGTTTCCACGCACGCCGTCGATTCGCACCGACCTCCAACGTCGCTCACGACGATCACAGAGGCGCATGCGGCCTGTGCGCGCCGTAGCCAGCTCGCACTCAGAGAAGGAAGCCGCGACTCATGCACCGGGCTCGACGTCACGACGGCGATGCCAACGTCCGCGGGCGACACCGCGCTCGCGTAACATCCGCGAAGCACCAGACAACGCCACATCTTCTTCTTCGGACAACAACAAGCACAAGGGTTATTATTAGTTAGGGCGAGGCGCAGGGCAGGGCGATATGCCACACCTCGCTCCGCAGGCGACAGGCATAATGTGGGATCGTTGCTTCGAATCTCATATTCATTGACTTCTCGAAGAGGCTAGGGTGAGCGGCTCGTAGTTGTTGCAGGTGAACGTGTCGTCGTCGACCCGGTCACTGGCGTCTCGGCGCTTCCAGGCGAGTTCTGCCTCCCTCGTTCGTTCGTTCGTTCTTTCTTTTTTTCTTTGAGGCAGCAGAACACGCGCAAACCCGCTCGAACGAACCCACATGCGGGCGGTTCGCATGCGTTTTACGCTGGAACCTCGAGAAGGTGGTGCACAAGTGCCCCGACTCGCGTGAGGCAGAATTGATGATTGCCGCGAAGGTTGAGATCGGTCTCCGAGAGAAGAGTGTCGCAAAGATGCGTGGCGGCGTCTAAAACAGCCTCGTAGTGCTCCCGCATCGCGGGCGCAATTTCTTTCCACAGCCACATCATCGGCTCAAGCGAACCGTCGATGCACGCCAGCGCGAGGGCGGCAGCGTCTCGGCGCGGCGCGAGTTGCGCGCACCACGAGAAATCACGGATGAAAGGAATGCGACGGTGCTCGATGATTTCCGGGAGCTGTGAGTTGAGAGACTGGCTCTGCGACTTGGGGTCCGTGCGGAACATGGCATCAGAAAGTCCGATCGCCACGAATTTGTAGCACTGCGCGCGATGTTTGTTGTCGTCCCACGCGCTCGACGCGCAGAATGCCTCCACAATGCCTTGTCGGTCTCTAGGGGGCTCGTCCGAACGGGCGACAGCACGAACGAAGTCCTTCGAGTGGCTGAAAACCCATTTGGCGACGTAGGTACCGCAGGCCAAGGCGTACCTCTTATCGAGGCAGGTGTCGAAGTGGCGTGACGTCTTTGCGACGTCGGATGCCTCGCGTAACTCAATCGGAGGCCATAAGGTCGCATCCGCGTAGGTCATCCACAGTCCCGAAGCACATTCGTAGGAGAGGGGTGGTTTCGTAGCAGCGCAGGTAGCCTCGGCTCGCGCGACGGCATCGCTCGACGGCGTCCAGTCGTTCTCGGGCACTTTGCACGAAGGCTCGTGCCGCGCAAAAACCTCGCTGAGCAAGACCCCGTGGCCGACGCCGTGGCCGATTTCCAATGGCTTGCCGGGAATCTGCGTGAGGATGTACTCCCAGAGTTGGGTCGCGTTGGGGTCCGCGTAGAGATACTGGCGCGCGACGTTCCACAGGACGCCGTGCTCCATCGACACGATGTCGAGTGCCGATGTGGAGTTCTCGGCGCGCCATTCCTCTCGGAGCATCGTCACCAGCTCGGGGAACCGGTAGACCGTCGCGAGCCATGCCCCAAAGGCGTGAACTTTGCGGTCATCATACGCCGCCCCGCTTAAAACGAGATTGATGCTCGTCGTGGCGTTGGGCGCCGCGCACGCCGCCTTTGAGAAGCCGCAGCCCTCGCACTCGCGACGCGCGTCGAGCGGAACGGCTTCGTCGAGGCCTCGGTCCCCAAGAAGGAGCAAAGGAATCAACATCGAAAATATCCTTTGGTTGAAAAACTGCTCTCATCAAAAAATATCCTTTCTCTTATCAAAAAAACTCCGGTACTCTCTCTCGAATTTTTATTGTCGAGTTCTCTTCCTTCCGCGAACCTTGGCAGGAACAAGATTTTGTGGTAATAACAACATACGTCGTCCCATTCCAAAATACACAAAAATAGATACGTCAATCAAAACCTCAATCACTGAGAAGAATAAACGAACGATAACGTCGTCGTCACTACTTGAGTGAGCATCACACTCCTTCGAGGCTTTCTATCAGAATTGTTGGAAGTCGTTGTTGAAATTGCTCGAAGCTTGAACTGCTGCGAGCTCTTCAAGACGTAACGGCACAATTTTCGTTGCAGTCGAAGCAATTTAAGAGAAGCAATGGTCTGTAATAATAATAATTGTTCCGACCGTCCGACGTCCAACCACGACTGGTATTATAGAAATATTATGTGACATTTACCCAAAATTAAATAGCCATGTTGGGTTGAAGCTTCAAATATCTTGCCGATCTTACTTAGCGTATCTTGCGTGTTTCCCCTCTGTGGAAGAAATGATGGCGACGCCTCGTGGGACCAGCCACGGCGTCTCGTGCGTAAAGAGCGCCGCGACACCGAGAGACACGCGCGGCTTGCGCGGCACCGCCCGAGCGAAGCTGTGAAGCAGCAGAAGCACCGCGACCTCGACGCGGACCAAAAACGACAGCGCGTGCGAGCGTTCGGCAAGACTAGGAAAAGGTGCGCGACAGACTCGTGCTACCGCGCGGCCGCAAAATGACGAAATGGAACTGCCGTCCGTCCGACCGTTCCTCTGTCCGTCGTCCGTCCGTCTATAGTAGTGACAACGTCGTGCTACCGCGCCGCCGCAACACGCGTACACTCATGTTTGAGCAAAGGTTGAAGAATTAAACATGTTCGAGCAAAAGCGTTGAAGAATTATTAATTGTCAACGGAAGCCAAGCGGTAGTCCGTCCGTCCGTCCGTCCGTCCGTCTACTAAAGAAAAACTAGATGAGCCCCCATCAACAGCATCCGAGCGTTAGCCCATCTCGTTTGTCAACACTTGTGATCCTCGACTTCATCTACCGCAAGAGTTTCGCCGTTGGCGGTGAGAGCACTGCCGTGTTTGTTGGCTTCGGTCGTGGCTGGTGTGTCGCTAGGTTTTGTGCCGTTGCATTCTGCAACGAGCTTGCACCTCGTTGCGACCGCAGCCAGGTTGTCATCGTCGCATGCACATCTAGAGAGCATCAGTTTCGCAGGTTTTGTCAACCGCGTTGTCTGTCGTCTTTGGCCTTTGAACGCCGCGACTCGCAGCCTCATGGATCTTCTTCGTGGCCGCGCAGTTCGCGTTGGCGGCGAATCGGCCCGCCGCGCATGGTTCGGAGTGTTATTATTCCCTAAAATGCAAGATCCCGCGCCATCCTCCTCCGGCCGCACGCACCCGTGATCATCCATATTATCTTGCTGGCGCTCGATCGCTCGCTCGCTAGAAGGAGTCCTCTGGAGCAGCAGCACTTGAAGAAGAAGAAGAAGAAGAAGACGAAGGTAGTGGGTTGCGCTGGCGGCGCTTCAAGTCGTCGAAGACCGCGGCGAGGGAAGCCCGGTCTGCCTCGTAGAAGCGGTCGATTTCGACGAGGGTCCAATAGAAATTCGTCGCGAGATGCGCGACGACGGGGGCGACGAGGCGGCTATTGGTGAGGAGGAGGAGGAGGCCGAAGACGAGGCCGTCGGGAAAGGTTTCCTTGATCCAATCGAGGCGTTTGGCGTCGGCGTCGGGCTCGTCGTCCTGGACCCAGTCGACGTGGGCGAGGGCGAATATCGTAGAAGAGAATAAAAGAGCAAAGGCGGCGGCGACGACGGAGACGAGCGGCTGGATGTGGTCCGCGCGGCCGACGATGATGCGGTGGAGGCCGTTGAGGACGAGGCCGCGATAATAGAGTTCTTCGGAGAGGACGCCGGGGAGGAGGTAGAAGAAAAGGGGCGCCAAGAGTTGACCAGACTGTTTGGTCGCGCCGCTCGTTAGGTCCCATAGCTGTTGTTTCTGGGCCGCGTAGCTCATGTCCTCGCGAAACTCGGAGACGACACCTTTGTTATATTGGCGGTTCTTGAAGAGCTGGGAGGCAATCGCGGCGGCGAGACCGACCCCGACGTCGGCGACCACCGCTTTGGGTCCGCCGCTTACGAGAAGATCTCTCGCCATCGCGGCCGGGTTAAAGTCGTAGACCGCAGGGCACACGACGGCGAATAGACCGAATAAACCCAAACCCGCGAACAAGAGCGAATCGGAGAGGCTCCGCGCGACGACACCCCAGGGACCCCCCGCGCTAGACAAAAGGTCGAAGCGGGACGCGGGCCCTCGCGGCTCGGCCGCTTCGGCGAGGTCGGGGGGAACCGTCTTGCGCATCACAACATGGCCCCGTCGGGTCCCCTCGACGGCATCGAAGCCGAGGCGATCGTACAAGGTCAACGCGGGTCCGTTGTCGTCTTTTACCGCGAGCCAAAGGTCGACGTTCGTCGCCTCGCTCAAACGCGCGGCGCGGCTCGCCTCGCGCTCGCACCAGGACATCAACGCCGACCCGAGCCCTCGTCGCCGTTTTGAGGCGTCGACGCACACGTACTGGACCCAGAACGCCCGTCGTCTCGAAAAGTCGACGTCGTCGCACGCCTCCTCTCGGACCAAACACGGCACGAGTTGCGCGCACGCGACCGTCCTTCTCTCTTTCGCCTCGCGGACGACCGCGAGGCTCGACGGCCCCGCCGCGTCGAAGAACACGTTCGCCAGGGCCGCGGGGTTTCGCAAGATCTTCGTGTGCTGCGAAGCCTTTGAGCTCGGGAAGCAGAGGGCGCACAGCTTCCCGGCCGCCTCGAAATCGGAGGCCTCCCGCGCGACGCTCACCAACGTAGCCTCCTCGACTTTGGACTGGAGCCGCGTTCTTCGTCGTCGTCGTAACAACTCGCCGGCGGGCCTCGGCTCGAACCCGGACGCCACAAGGCCCCACACCACCACCCACATCTGTCTTATTGCGGCTGACAACACTAACCACAGAGACAGATTTTCAAACAACTTGGCGTTCGTTCCTTCCCTTCGCTTCCAAGACGACGACGACGACCACCAAGCATGGCGGCGAGAAGGAGTTGCAGTTGTCTTGTGAAACAGAGCGAGAGCGCTATCGGGGCCGACGGCGAGTTGGCCCTCGAGGTGTGCGAGGAGGGCGTCGAGTTGCTCGAGGCGCTCGAGGCGCCACCGGTGGTGATAAGCGTTGCCGGGATGTACCGCACGGGTAAGTCATTTTTCCTGAATCGGCTGGGGGGTGGAAGGCCCGAATTGGGCGTTGGATCAACGACCGAGCCCCACACCCGGGGGATCTGGATCTGGCACGTACCGGCGGCGGCGGCGGCGGCACCGCCGCTAATTTTAATGGACACCGAGGGCCTCGCGTCGTCCGATCGAGACGAGAGCTACGACGCCAAGATATTCTCTCTCGCGCTTCTCTTGTCGAGCTACGTGGTTCTGAACGTGGTGGGCGTCATCGACGACGCGACCATCGAGCGTCTCCACGTGGTGACGCAGGTCGCCACCTCGATAATCGTCTCGGAACGAGACGGGGGATCTGTCTCCGAGCACTTTCCGCCTCTCGTCGTGCTCGTGCGCGACTTCGCGCTCCGGCCGACCAAAGACGGCGCGCCCCTCGGCGACAACGAGTACCTCGAGGAGGCACTGCGGGACCGCGAGGATCGGCGTCGCCCGCGGCGGAATCAGACTCGAAAGACGCTCAGGACGGTCTTTCCGAGCCGCGCGTGCTGCACGCTCGTCAGACCCGTTTCCGACGAGGACGCGCTCCGGCGCGCCGCAAACCTGAGCGACGACGAGCTCCGGCCCGAATTCGTAGAAAAGCTTGCTCGCCTGAAGGCCGCGATACTCGAGGGTTGTGGCGAAGAAAACGTAGCGCCTCGCGCGGATATCAAACGCGTGCTGGGCCACGCGTGCGGCGGCGCGACGCTCGCCGCGTTGACGCGAAAGCACGTCGACGCCATCAACTCCGGGGCCGCGCCCTCGATCGCGGGGGCCTGGGAGGCGGCGAGTCGCGACGTATGCGCGCGCGCCGTCGAGGCGGCCGAGGACGCCTACGCTCCCGACCTCCCGGCGGACGGAACGCTGCCCGCGCACGCCGAGCGGCCGCTGAACAGGACCGCCGACGTCGACGCGCTCCATCGCGACGCCGTTCTGCGCGCGGTCGCGGTCTTCGAGGCGCGGGCCGTCGCGCCGGCGCGAAACGAGGCGCGCGACCGCCTCGACCGCCGCCTCGCCGCGCGGGCCGAATCGCTCGCGGCCGACGTCGTTGCCCGCTCGGTCGCGGCGTGCGTGGACGACGACCCGGCACCCGTTCCGGCCTTGGACGACCCCGAGGAAGCCGGGTTCGTCGAAGCCACGACGGATTTTTTAGAGAGAAGAATTTCGAGACTCGAAAGTATAGCGCGAGGTCCGAGGCGCGACGCTTTTTTGAAGAGGGCGCGCTTCGACGCGGAAAGGGCGGCGGTCGCAACGTGCGCGTCTCGCGTCTCGCGCTTGCACGCGGCCCGCCGGACGGCCGAGCGCGAGCGCCGCGAGGCAGCTATCGACGCGGCTTCCGAAAGGACGCGCGCCGCCGAGGAGCGCGCCAACTGGCAAGCAACCCGCGCCGACAACGCCGAGGCCGCCGCGCGCGCCGCGACCGACGAGCTTCGCGCGGCGCGCCGCGAGCTCCTCGACGAGGCCGCGGAGATCGACTCCCTCCGAGAGCGCGCGGCTTCTCTAGCCCGCGAGCGCCTCGCCGTCGGTGCCGCCGCCCACGCCCTCGGGCGCCTCGTCGCGGCCGTCGAGGCCGCCGACGCCCGCGACGCCGACGCCCGCCGCCACGCCGCAGAGCTCGGGGAGCTCGCCTTCCGCGTCAAGGACGAGACCCGCCGCTCGCTCCTCGACGAGGCTGACCATCAGCAGCAGCAGCAACCGAAGGAATTCTTCGCTCCTCTCGGGAAGCTCTGGGCTGTCGGCCGAGACAAGGTCGCGTCGGTGGCCGAGCACGTCCTCCAGCAAATCGACGAGGAGCTTGAGGGGGACCCCGCATAATAATTAATTTATTTATTAATACAAGCATATTCGACCATGGACCAACACGATTTTGTGAGGGTTTAGTGTCAAGTTCCTTGTTCGGCCATCTAGGAGGGCCAAAGTCTTCTGGCAAAGACGCATCGATCGGCATCCCGGCCCAAGCTGGATTCTTCGATAGCACACATCTAGTCTCGGAGTAAAAAAATTGCTTTTGTCTGTAGAATGTGCTCAGCGTCGCCACTGCCGTGGGCCAGGATACCGATCGACGCGTCCTCGACCTCCCTTTTATATCCAATATCAAATTTTTAACCCAAAACCCTCCCAAATTCCTTCCTGCACGAGTCGTGTGTCAGGGTGTGAGCTGGTGAGCACGCAGGGCGTTGGGTGGTAAGGAGTAAGATAGATAAAAGGGTTAGGGAGTATAATTAAGTGAAAAGGGGGAAAATTAAAGGGTTAGGGAGTGTATTTCAGAGGCTAGAGTTTGCTGTGTCTCTTGATTTCCCGTGTGGCGCTGGTAGCGCCTCGCCGAGGACCGACGAGCGCGACAACATGTCGGCAGCGCATGTACTGGAAGTGCTGCTGGACACTCCTGCAACTGTTGATGACCTCCACGGACGAAACGCGCTTCGCACCACAACCCGGCTCCACTGGTTTGATGACAACTCGGGTGACAAGCATTATGACAAGCTTCGTCTAGTAGCGACCAACGTGACAGATCCCGACGTTTACGACGAAGAAGACGACGACGGCGACAACGATGTCGACCTCACGATCGATCCGACAATCAAGCCCCCTTAGAAAAGGTCATCCTATCTGAGCGCGGCGGCGTCGAGTGGTTCCAGTCCGCGGCTCTCTAGACTCTCAAGGTTGGCAAGCAGCACTGCAAGGCTTATGGGACTCGGATAATTTTCTCCTTCAGGTCGAGGACGTCCTCGATGTCATGGAGATTTGGTGCCTTCGTCACCAGTTCCTAATTGAGGTCGACCACTCGTTGTGACACGTATCACTCGCTCAGTGGCCAGCTCGACAAGTGCGGCGACATCGTTCCGGGGGCCTCAAGTAAGGAGATCCTCGGCAATTGCCCGGACTTCAAGAACGAACTCAACCTCCTCCAGCAGCTCGTTCTTGACCGTGGCCACATCCTACTCTCGTCGCCGAAATCCACCCAGAGCATGCCGGCGATGGCGTTGAGGATGGCTGGGGCCAGTCAAAGCGGTACTACCGCCAACATAACACCAGAACAGAAAGTGAGATGGCGCGCCGACAACGTGAACGCGTCTTCGACAGCATTGGCCCCTAGAGCCTTCCGCCTCTCCGGCTCGTGCGGTTCTCTCTCGCGTTGCCTGGGAGTATAAACTCGTCTACCGCTGCGAGGGCGTGGGCACCGCCGAGTTCGAACACGCCAAAATCGAGCGACAAAGAGAGACTGCACGTCTCAAGCGCAAACACTCCGCCCATCGCGCGATCGACGCGCCAATTCTATCTGCGTTGACTCTGGAGGAGGATAACGTCGCTGACTAGCTATGTGCACGACTCTGGTGATGACCTCGACACTCGAAATGCGCGGCGAGAGGGCAGGAACAGTCCCCTCGCGTATCGGAGCCGCTCTGCCGTCCGACTTGAGTCGCTTCCGACCGCTCGCGGCACGTAGGGCGTCGAGATTGGACTCGTCATACAGTCGCCAACTTCCGGTATAGTGTATATACGTCGTACGCGCTCGCCCGGAGTCACTTGTACCTTCACGGGCACAGCCCAAGAGGACCCACTCGGAGGCCCGAGCGAAACTCTGGTCCAAATCGACCGATTTCCCGCTCAAAGAAACCGCAGACTCAAAGGGGGTTTATGGTCGAATATACTTGTAGGCGGAATTCTTTTTCTTCCCCTTGTTATTATTATCATTGGGGTCTAGTGAGAAGAAGAGCTAACGATGATGATGATCATGCGTCGTCGTCGTTCGGAGAGCATGTCGTCGACGCTCTTGGTTCTCAACGTGGCCGCGTGCCTGAGCGGGTTCCTGTTCGGGTACGACACCGGGGTCGTCTCGGGGGCCGTCGAGGACGTGCAGAAGACGCTCAGGCTGTCGACGCACGCGACCGAGACGGCCGTCGCGGCGACGCCCTTCGGGGCGTGCGTGTTCTCGCTGGTTGCGGCCCCCCTGAACGCGTTAATCGGGCGGCGGTCGACCCTGCTGATCGCGGCGCTCTCGTACACTCTGGGGGCGGTCCTCGTAGGCTCGGCATGGAATTTATCCTCGCTCGTCGCCGGAAGGACGGGTCTGGGCGTAGGCGTCGGCCTCGGGTCGATGACGGTGCCCATATTCATCGCCGAAGTCGCCCCCGCCGACCGCCGCGGCCGAATGGTCACGCTCTACGACATGAACATCGTCTTTGGACAGGTCGTCGCGGGCGTGGTGAACGGCGCGGCTTTGTACGCGAACCGCGGCGCGTGGCGCTTCACTATGGGCGCCGCCGCCCTCCCGGCGATAATCCAGGGAGGGCTCCTTCTGGGGCTCCCCGAGTCCCCGCGGTGGCTCCTCCACGCGGGCCGCCGGGACGCGGCAATCGACGCCCTCAAGCGAGTGAGGGTTTCGGGCGACCGCGCCGTCGTGCCCGGCGCGGTCGCTTCAGAGCTCGCAGCCATCGAGCTCCTCGTTTCCAAGGAGCGCGAGGCGCGAAGGGCCGAGATGATCGATTCGAAATTTTTCTTCAGTTGGCACAACAACCCGTGGGCGGCCGTCGCGCGCACGCCGGCGAGACGACGCGCCCTCGCCGTCGGCGTCGCCATCATGGTCGTCCAGGCCCTCTCGGGCATCAACGCCATCATGTACTACGGTGCGAGCATCGCGCGCCAGGTCGGCCTCAAGCGCAAGCAAGCGGTCTGGACGGCGGCCGTCTTCGACGTGGCCCAGCTCTGCGGGGTTATCGCGTCGATCGCCCGCATGGACAGCGACGGCCGGAGGACGCTCGCCCTCAGGTCGACTTCGGGCGTCTGCGTCGCGCTCTTCGCGATGGCTGCCTGCTCGCCCCCCTCCGCCATCAAGACCTCCATCGGGGTCCTGCTCGCCTGCATCTTTTATCTTTTTCTATTTGGCTCGGGCCTCTCGGGCGTCGCCTGGACCCTTAACAGCGAGATACACCCGCTGGTCACGCGCTCCCACGCCCAGAGCCTCGCCGTTTCCACGAACTGGGCCTGCAACTTTGCTATCTCCTACTTTTTTCTCTCCGTCTCTACGACTGCCGGCCCTGCCGTCGCGTTCTCCGCCTTTTTGGCCGCATCCCTCGCGGGCTTGCTCTGGCTCTTCTGCTTCCTCCCGGAAACAAAGGGCGTCTCGCTCGAGCACCTCGAACTCCGCTTCGAGCGACCCCTCTCCAAGCACGCGGCCCTCCCGATGGTGACGCCACTAGCCGATGAAGGAGGAGGAGGAGGAATCCCCGCCGCGCCCTGCAAGCCGCACCACCCTCTTCACCTCGACGACCACGACGACGACGACCACCACCACCACCACCAATACCAGGGGGAGAGCAAGCGCGGCGACGTTCCCCGGCACCACCAGCGACGCAACTCCGACGAGAACTTCGTCGAGGTCGAGCTCGTCTAAAACTAGTGGGTTTTTTCTTTCTTCCCCCCTTTTTTTACTTACGCGATTGTAATCTTTTTGCTGCGTTTGTAGTAGTTTTATTAATTAACATCACCACAACCAATAGGGGATGGTAGTCCTTCGCTCGCCGCGCAACAATGCCGAACTCGTTCTCGGGGGGACAGGCGAGTGTACACACACACCACCGCCGAGAAGAAGAAAGAGGTAGCGAAAGGGCGCACGTGCAGCGGCAAAACACTGGCAAAATAAATAAATCCATCCTCATCGGTAAAATAGACGTACACCACGACCTGGGGATGTTCGATCCCGACCCCGATCCTCCCGAAATAAATAAAAAGGAAAGTGCCGGAGCCTCCACGGTCAGTTTTCGTCAGAAGAGGTGATGTTCCGGCCAGGCGTGGACTTTCTTTACTGGTAGTGGTAGAGGATATCTTCGCGGTCGAGGTTGTAGGCGCGCAAGGACTGTCGCGAGTGGGGCGTCCTGAGCTTGCGCAGCGCGCAGGCCTCCATCGACTTGACCCACTGCTTTGTCTCGCAACACTCCTCGGCAATCTGGCGGTGCGTTTGCACCCTGCCATCGGCGAGGCCAAAGCGGCGGCGGATAACCGTCTGCTCATCGAGGGTAAGGTACTTCTGCAGCGCCTCCTCGATCGCGTTATGCATGAGCGAAAATTCGACGTTCATCTCTGCCGGGGGCTCGGACGTCATCAAAGTATCCGAATATTTAAGGCCTTTGACCTTTTGCCTCGACGGCGCGGACCACGAGGCGACCCTCCTGTTGTTGACGACGACTCGCGGCGCGCCCGAGGCGTCGTCGAAGAGCTTGTTGCACGGACGGCCAACCAGCTGAGACGGACCGTATTTGTCGGCGTCGGACCGAACGATCGCGTCCGTCGAAACCGGCAACGTCGCCCTGAGCGCCGTCTCGAGGCGCTTGAGTTTGTCAAGGCTCCAGTCCATCGCCTGGCAGAGCTCCTCGTCCGAGGGGTCCCTGCCGTGGGTCCACAGAAAAGCTGACCTGCAACGCGTCATCCTTACCACCTCGTCGTGCACGTACATCGGCAACCTGATCAACCGCGAGTCGCAGGCCAGGGTCCTCAGGATCGCCTGGCGGATCCAGTGGTACGCGTAGGTCGAGAACTTGTAACCGCGATCGGGGTCGAACTTGGTCGCGGCGCGCATCAGTCCGATAGACCCCTCCTGCACGAGGTCGGACAATCCGACGCCGTAGCCCTCGTGCTTTTTCGCCAGAGCATAGACGAGCCGCATGTTCGCCGCGACGAGGGCCTGCCGCGCGGCGCGCCCGGCCCCGATCAGCTCCTCCAGGTCCGCCGCCGACGTCAGGTTCGCGCGCACGGCCCATTCTGCCAAGAACCCGTCGGTCGACGCGTGTTCCTTCCGCCACTCGACCTCCGCCGGATCCTTATGCCGGACCCCTTTGCGACCCGGCAGCCGGTCCCGCTTTTTTCGTTTCGTTACCTCGCGCCGCGGAAAGTGCTTTTCCACGCGCTCGTCCATCAGAGCGTCGCGCGCCCTCTCGAGGCGCAGCAACCGCTGCGCGACCTTCCCCAACTCGCGCTCCTCCGACGAGTCCAGCAGCCGCGTCGTGAACAGCGTGTCCTGCGGCGAATTGTTTTCTGCCCGTCGCCGTTTCCGCCGGAGCCCCTCCTCGGGCGCGGCCTCGCTCGTCGTTCTCAAGATCAGTTGCTCGGCAAATCGTCGATCGGCCTCCGCCGCCGCCCGCACGGCCGCCTCGAGGTCCTCCTTGGCGCCCCGAAGACACTGCGTGCTCCGCGCCGGCGCCACCACGCTGAACCCCGACGAGGCTGTCGTCAAAAGCAGCGCAATCGCCACACCGAGGACCATCTTCTTCGACGGCGACGAGACTTGTTGGAACAACAACAACCAAAATCCTTTGCTTCAAGCTTGAGATTGGTTCGTTCCTGCCGCCTGCTCTAATTTGTATACATACCAGCTGTCTTTTGCGTTCTGGGGCCCCAAGACGTGACACAACTGCGACGTCACCGCACCCCGCCGTGACGCCCTCCTTGTTCCGTTCAGTGGGGGTCGCTGTCATTTCCTTCGTCGCGTCGTTGGCCCCAAGCACCAGCTCGATGCCGAGCTGGTCCCACTCCTCGAGGACTACGTCAAAGTCCCGCCGTTAAGAGAGGTTCGTTCGTTCGTTCGCCACAACGTCGCACTCCGCCCCAAAAAAAAATCGACTCTTTCTTTCTTTCTTTCTCTCGAGATGGCGGTTGGTGAAAGAAAGCCCCCCCCCCCAGTTGCCACGCCATCCCCGCATCCCGAATTTTCGAAAATTGTCCGTTTATATTTCCGTTGTCGAAGAGAGACGGCACCAATGATGGAGAGGTCGATTCCACGGGACTGCATGTGCCCTCAGAAGCGATGAATGTTCGGCGAGACGGGATTCCCTTCTCGCCGTGGTGCGCGCGCTTCAGCGCTGGTTGATCTGTCCTCGGTCGTAGTTCGTTATCATGCGATGATTCCAAGAGTTTTTTTATCATCGAAGCTCGTAGATGTCGAAAGGATTGATTGCTCGTATCGTTGTTGCCCACCTCGGCTGCTGGGCCGACGGGTGTCTCGCGTAGCGACTCGCATGCCGAGTAGAAGTGAGCGGGAATAATAGATCTCCGCGATTTCGCCATCTCTTGGATCGACGGCGTTGTCTTCAGTATCGAATTCCGATCACCGACGCTGCGGAGCAGTAGAGCGAACTTTTCAACGTCTTGGTAAATATCATCCCAGGAAAAAAATTGCGAGCTGTACGACATTCGCGAGACTTGTTCGATGAACTCGCCGAGACAGCCGCGACGGTGGCTACGAATGCCCTTAAGACAATGAGGCTGCCTTCGAGCGACTTGCCTGAGGACTAAAGAACAACTGACTGCAAAGGCCCTTGAGACGATCGTCGTCCAAATGCCAACGCGTGACCTGCGCCTGGGTAACCCACGACGATCGCGCGGGTGTTATTAAATTGTTCAGGGCAGCGGGCATCTTTCGCTACGACCCCTCAAAGCAGGCAAGGACAACCGCTGCATCCCTGGACAAGACCTCTTCGTGCCCTTGCCCGGGGCTGGGCAACGACGCTGACGGCGGCCAAATGACTCGCACAATATTCCCGACAAAAAAACCACCATCCCAGTTGGTGTCGAAAACAACTCGTAGGAGAAAACAGCCCCCACCACCACGGTATGGTCAGTCAGTCAATCTGCCGCCAGGCGCTGGCGTTGCCGGCCATCCTCGCGCGCCGCCCCCTGGTCAACCAAGGTACGTATGCCAAGGAGGCCATTCCATGCGTTCGTCGACGAGCACGCCTTGGCTTCTTGGGGTGTGGCTCCCGCGGCACCGTTCCTCCTCTCGATGCCCCCGGCTCGCTCTCACGAAGCAAAATTGCTCCGATATAGTACCCATAATAAACTGTCTGTACTACGGGTCGACATGACCGCAGCCTTCTTTCCAGTACTCTTGTACGACGATGAGGGTCTTTGTTGTTGTTGAGGCGCCATCGTCGAGAAGAGGCTTGACTTCAGCGTCGGCGGACGCGCAGCGGTCCTTGGTTTCGAAGGAGAAGACGCCGCAGAGGCCGAGGGAAACGAGAATAGACCCAATGAGCTGGGAGCGCGTGGCCCGCTCATTCAAGATCGTGATCTGGACGATGATGCCGAAGAGGATTTCGGAGAAGGCGGCCAGGGCGGGGATAGTTAAATCGGGGGCGACCGAATACGCGATTGTAAGGAGCATGCCAGCGAAAGCTCTCGAGATGGCGCAGAGGATGATGGAGACGGCGATTCGGAGGGTCGAAGAGAAGAGAGAGATCGTCTTGGCGACGTGGAAGACGTCGTCAAAGCCCAAGGCCGCGACAGCTGCGACAGCGACCGTCGGAAAGGCAACGAATAGGATCGCGCCAGTGACGGCGTTGAGCTGAGCTTTCCAATTTAGGCCATACCCCAAAAGCGCGTCGCTGACAAAGGGGGTGAGGGCGTTGGCGAAGGCGCCGAGCACGGCAACGATGTAGCCGAGCAATACGCCGGTGCCGTCAGTCCACGGTCGGTAGGCCACGACCGCGCCCGAGAGGCAAACGACCGAGCACGCCCACAAAATCAATCGCGGCGGCTTGCGGCGCCGGAGGGCAGCCAAGAAGAGCGTGATAACGGGAGCGAGCGCGCGGATCACGACAAGAATTCCGAACGGAAGAAATGTCGCCGCAATGAAGAAAAACAACGAATCTAACACTTGGAGGTAGCTTAGAATTACGACGAGCATTCCAGAATAGCACGAGTCGACATTAGGTCGTTTCTCACCCGTGGGTATCATTCGCACCACGAGCACAAGAAACCGGATCGCAAACACGATCGCCAAAAATGTCAACACCGGCATGTTGTACAAAACGATCGGGGCCACAGTAATGTTGTACCTGTGTCGCGTCTGACAACGACACACCACGTTCGTATGACACCGCTGTCGCACAAGGCTGCGCTCGTGACGCGCGCCGCGGGCCCGGCGAACCGACCCGTCATCCAACATGATGTTCTGGGCCGCGATAATGGTGTCGGAGCTGGTCGAAGACACATCGCCCGTCCGACGCAGAAACTGCTCCTTCCGAAAGATACATAGATACATGGGTAGTTGGAGCAAGTATACTGTACAATCTCGGAATTTCCTGCTTTCAAAAGACGGGACGAAGAGGACGCCCAACACTGGCAGGAGACCGAAATCGACGACCTCGCCTTTTGGATTTGGAGCTGGGAGCCGAGGGGGCTGTGGTTGGCTGGCGACAGTGACGCCCCCCACTCCACCTTGATGATTGGCATCGACTTCGACGCCTGCGTGCGCATTTGCCGGGCGCACAGCTGGCTGGTGGCGGGTTGTTTGTTCGCAAGCCCGACGGAGCGGGGTTCTTCTTTAGTCCGCGGGTGACGCCGCAGGCCCGAAATATCGGCAACACCAACCTCGACGCCATGCCGCGCGGCGTGCGACAAGCATAGTGACCGTGATTGCAGGCGCGACGTTATTCGAAGGGAGCAGCGCTGTCTAATCTGTGACTCGTCTGCGTCGTCCACTGATGTCAGCGCCGGCGGTAAACAGCGACGGCAACGCCCGCGGGGTGGTGGCATCGACTTCGCCGAGCCCCAGATCGCGGGCATGAGACGCACGATACGCGTCGTTTCACAGCTCCGACGTCGGGATAGTCGCGCGGGGCTACGAAGGAGAAGTCCGGCAAGCTCCCAGATACCGTCGACAAGCTGTCAGCGGCCATTGGCACACGCTCAACAGCGTCGATGCCGCGGCCTGCGGAACCATACACACACCAGTATGTGTATTTCACCACCTGGTCAGCGATCAGCCGAAGATGGCAGACGAGACGTGCCCACCGAAGCAAACCAAGTCGAATGACTAAAATCGACGTGTGTTGCGGATGCTTATTGACATATGGGCGCGCTCGCGCTTTTCGACAGCGTCGACGCGACGAAGATTCCGACCTGAAGACGAAGCACGCCCTGCTGTACGAAATGGTCGACGCGAACGAGGAGTGGCTCTACGGTTTGCTCGACGGTGTCTCGGAGGACGCCCTCGACGCGCTTGCTCAGAATTGCATCACAACGCCGGCCTGCCTAGTCGAAATCTTGAGACTCTACGAAAAGGTCGGCGTCGACCAGCACCAGCACGTGCGCGAGCTCGCGATGATGAAGGTGCCCTCGGACAACTACAATCCCAACATGGACGACAGCATCATGTTGCCGAGTGGTGTGGGGCCGCGTGCGACGGGAACTGACGAGGAGCTGACGGAAAAATTCGTCGCACTCGGCGCCATCGTGTGGATCGAGTGGTTCCTCCGTCGACACGAGGGTCTCGAGCCTGTTGAATGCGGCTATGCCGCTCAGACCGGCCATGTCGAGGTCCTCGAGTGGGTGCGCCAATATGGCTGTCCGTGTAGCGGAAGCACGTGCTCCTTCGCAGCTTACGCCGGCCATCTCGAGGTTGGTTGCGTGCCAACCGGTGACCGCGGGACGAGTGGGCGTTTTTTGATGCGGCAATCACGCACGAGAAAGTCTCGTTGGCACATGCCAACTTGCGTCCGTGAAAACGAAGGCACGGTCTCCAACGCAGCTTCTGCGGGCCATCTCGAGAGAGGCCCTCTCGAGGTCCTCAAGTGGTCGCCGCGCGCCGACAAGTGCCTGTGGAATAAGGAGCCGCCGGCTTTTCCCGCGCATGCCTTGTTGCGTGGGTGCGCTGGCAAGCGGAGGAAACCCCCCGCCAGCCCGCACCAGGACTGCTCTTCCGATTCTTCCCTCCATCGTGAGTAGCGTCGTGGATTAATAAAATCGGCATTATTTGAAGAGTGATAAGAGAGATGAGAAAATCGATGGTCCTTTATTTCCCGTGTTGTTGTTGTTGGTGTCGGTTCCAAATCGGTTTTTTGGAACGTTTTTTTTTCAGAAGGTGCCAAGGAAGGCCGCCGACAGAGTGGAGTAAGCATCATTAATGTGTCTCGTGGGCGTCCAAATTGTCGTTCAGAAGAGGAGCGAGCGCAGGGTGTAATAACGTCTGGACGTAAGCGTAGCCTTGTCGGTCGTAAGATCAGCTCGTGCGACTGTACAACGTCACCACCACGAAACCGCTGGTCCGATGGATATGAACAACAACGACATCATCTCCGTGTATCGGTGGCTCCGTGACCCTCGCTATGTTTCGTGTTCGATTTTTTGGGCTGCTACATCTTCCACGGTCTCGGCGATCAGCCAGCGTCGCCAACCTAAAGAACAAGAGTAAATTGACATATAGCTAGGGCCCTTGTCATGATGGCAGTCGTCTCTCAAGAACCGCCGCAGCCGGGCCGACGATACACGTAGGCCGCTAGGCCGCCATCCCGCCACAGAGGCCGTTGTGGTAGCCTATCTTGCCTGCTCCGCGGTCACAAACCTGATCCTGCACTGCTTGCTGTCCTCACCCTCCGACATGTCGGCTATTGACAACCCACTAGCCCTCTCGTCGTGCCAGCCTCGAATGGCCTCTGAATCGTACAGACATCCAATTTGCGCACGACACGTTGCAGCTCTGGTGTTATTGTCGTGTGATCTTTTCTCCTCTCCAGAGAAAGACCATACGCGTCGTGCCCTTTCGCCCACTCGGCACTCGGCGTGCGGACTCTGCGCGCAAAAAAAAAAATACCTCGCTGATGCTGCTCGGGTATCCTGTTCACCACTTTTTGCTGTCTAGTTTTTTTGCACGGGAAATGCTGCATGCTGAAGGAAGATGGACGAGATCCGTGGCAAGTTGCACTACTAAGCCGGGTATGATCGTTCAGAAAGTGCCGATCGCGATCGACAAGGCCTCGGAAGACTCAATAGAATTTGGTCTTACTCAGTCGAATCGACCAGCAATCGGCGGCACAGCACGCGAGCGAGACGGCTGTGGGTGACCGTGGCACGGGCAACAAGACGCGCGGCTCGCTCGATGTTTTTTCTCCACCCAGGAGCTACTAAATCTTGGCGATGAAGACCGCGCGGCGTTAGGTTCACGGAAGAGTCGAAGATCATCATCCTCTCTTAGAACATTAGTTTCAGAGCCGAGTACGAAGTGTGGACGCACGAGCGGACATGTGGCATGATACTCATGCTGCGGGCGACCGCGAGGCACTTGTGCTCGTGTGCTCGCCCGAGGAACGAAAAAAAAAAAAAAAAAGCGAGGAGCCATCAACTTTATTAGCATCGTTCAGCACGGCACAACAAGCATGCAAAAAAAGGACAGGATAGTACTCGTCATCGGTCCGCCGACAAAGGGCGTGTTGCGCGCCTCTGGACCATAAAGACGGTAGAGTTGTTCGCCTCGACGAAAAGCAAGAATCTTGCAGCGGGGGGCGCAGTATACGTCTTCGATACAGAGCGATTCGAGAAACGAGCTTCGGAAGAGTCTTGTCAAAAAACTGCTGTTGCTGAACTTGACATTACTTCAGAGCACCAACTTGGTCAGCCAGCGGGTGGCGCTTCTTTCGTATCGCACCGTTCCCGCGCGGAAATGGCGGGGACAGGACGGCGAATGTCCTATTCGTGCGTGCGCACGGCTTCCACTCCACAATTATGTTGTCGTCTAGAAGCTCGAGCGCGCCCAACAGGTTGGTTGAGGCTACGGGTTGTAGGGCTGCAGGTTCGAGTGTGCACGTGCTCGGTTCTGGGCAGGCCAACTGGGATAATGCTCCCATAATTTAGTGTATGTGTGTGTGTGTGTGTGCGTAAAAAAGAGTGATGATTCCTGAAAGACAAAGTGGCCCAACGGTGATAAACTCCGTGAATGCGCTTGTATACAGACGTATGATTGAACGAATGAGTGCGTACCAGCGAGGAGTGTGTGTGATGTGCGTGGAATCGAGCGGATGTAGAGGATTTTCCAATACAAACAAGTCTTTTTTTTTTTTTTTTTTTTCTAAAGGAAAACTACAGCACGCTGTGGAGAAAAAAAAAATGAATCGACAAGCCGCGTGTCCTAACCACGATCATCAAGAGAGAGTGCCGACCCTCGAGGAACCAACCAAGGTTGGCGTCTGCATAGGCGGCTTTGTGTGTGAGAGAGGAAAAACACACACGGCTTCTTCTTTCTTTCTTTTCTTGTCCGAGGCAGGCTCACAACAACAGTAATGAAAAGAAAGAGACCTCCGCCGTTGGAGAGCAAGCAGACAAGATGGTGATTATTAAGGTTGTTAGGGCAGCGTGTTTCAGGCTGCTCTTGAATATCGAAGGAGCCGCAGGTAGTGCGCGCTCGTCGAGGGGTCGAGGACCGAAGACGCACGCGGTCCGTCGGCATATATCTCCTTCCCCCCCCCCCCCAGTTCGAGAAGAGATGTGGAGAGGAGACGTGGTGCGTCGAAGCGAGGAGTCGACGGCAAGGAGAAGGGAGGTGTGATAACAAGAAGAAAGAGAAGAAGAAGAAGAAGAAGAAGAAGAAAGCGCAACAAAACCAAAAGTCCGCCGCCGCCTTTATCGTAGAGACGGAAGAGTAAATTATTGGCTGACGAGGTCGGGCGAGGCCGCGGCGGGGTCTTCGTCGTCCGAGTCGTCGTCGCCGACCTTCCAGTCGAGGGGCCTGCGGATAGGTCGCGGCGTAAGAAAAGGAATCGCGCACCAGTTGCCGTTCCTGGCGAGGCGGATGCACTCGGCGTAGTCGCCTAGTAAAAAAAGGTCAAGAGAACTTAAAGAGAAGAGCACCGACCGTCCTCTATGGCGGCGCTCATCGCGTCGAGCTGCGCCGCGGCGTCGAAGAAGCTGCGGTCCTTGGCGACTCGTCGGGGCGTGCGTCCGTTGGCGTCGCGGATGGTCGCGTCGGCGCCGCAGTTGAGGAGAGCGGCGATGGCGGCTCGGGCGCCGACGTTGGCGGCCGCGTGGAGGGGGGTCGCACCCGCGACGTCGACGGCGTCGAGGGCTTTGGAGACGTCGTCGGCGTCGTCCTTGAGTCTCGAGGCGAGGAGGTGGACGACGTTGGCGTGGCCGCGGCTGGCCGCGTGCCAGATGGGTCCGCGTCCGTTCGCGTCGAGGCGCGAGACGTCGGCGCCGGCGTCGAGGAGGAGCCTGCAGGCGTCGGCGTCGCCGCTCGCCGCGCAGACCGCGAGGGGTGCCGCGCGGACCGAGCCGTGGGGGGCGTCGACGTCGAAGCCCTTGACGCGGTCCTTGGGTTTTGCGCGGGCGAGGACGACGGCGAGGGTTGCGAGGTCTGGCTGGCGACAGGCGCGAAGGAGCGGTGTTTCGGCATCCGATCGGCGCTTGGGGTCGGCGCGGCAGGGGGCGAGGGCGTTGGCGCCCGCCTCGAGGAGCGCGGCGACGCTCGCGCCGTTGCGCTGCGAGACGGCGAGCGCCAGCGCGTGGTCGATCCTCGCCTGGAACGCGTCGTCGTCCTCCTCCTCGTTCTCGTCCTCCACCGACAGCTGGCTCTTGAGGACCTTGAGGTTGTGCAGGCGCACCTCCGCTGCCTCCTCCTCCTCGTCGTCGTCGTCGTCGTCGGCGTCGGAAAGAATGGGGTCGTCCTCCTCCGCCGCCGCCGCCGCCGCCGCCGCCGCCGCCGCCGCCGCCGCCGCCTCGTCGCGGTCTTTGAGCTTGTCGCACTCGTCGATGGCCGTCTGGACCGCGCGGAGCTCGGCTTTGTCGTCGGGTTCGTCAAAACAAGCGCGCTCGAGGGCCGAGCGGCCCTTGGCGTCGCGGGCCTCGGGGTCGGCGCCGTTGGCGAGGAGGGCGTGCGCGACCGAGACGTGGCCCCGGCGGAGGGCCTCCATGAGGGCGGTCGCGCCCTCGTCGTCGTCGCGGCGGTCGACGTCGAAGACCGCGAAGCGCTGGTCGAGGAAAATGCGGACGGCCTCGAGGTCGCCCGAGGAGACCGCGAGCATGAAGGGCGTCGTGGTTAGTTTTGGGGAGAGCGCCGCGCGGACGCGCGAGTCGGCCGTGTCTCCGACGGGAAGCACCGAGAGGTTTTCGGAGGAGGAACCGGAGGATGGTATTTTCTTCTTTTTCACCACGGCAACAGTCGCCGCCGCGGCCGCGGCGGCCGCCGCGCGGAGGTCGTCGTGCGCGACGCGCGGGACCTGGTCGCTCGTCGAGACGCAGGGGGCGAGGGGCTCGGCGCCGCGCATGAGGAGGAGCTTGATGAGCTCGTGGCGGCGCCGCGAGACCGCGAGGCGGAGGAGGGGCGCGGCGTCGTCGAGGACGGGCCGGACGTCGCAGCGCGCCTGGAGGAGGGCCTCGGCCGTCGTCGGCTGCCGGCACCTCGCTGCCGCCGAGAGCGCCGCCTCCAACTCGTCGACGGCGGTCTTGGTGGTGGTATCCGCCGAAACCGCCGAAGCCGCGGCGGCGTTATTATTGCCGGAAGAGCCGAGCTGGAGGGCGGCCTCGACGCAGTCGGCGCGGCCGCAGGCGGCGGCGCGCGTGAGGAGGGTGCGGGCGTCGGCCGCGGCGGCCGAGACCGAGAAGCAGCCGCGGGAAACGAGGCGGATGGCGCGGTCGAAGTCGCCGTCGTCGACGGCCGAGCGCATGGCCTCGAGTCTGCGGGCGGCGTGGCGCGCTTTCGAGCGCTTGGCCGAATCGAGGGGCGTCGAGGCCGAGGCGTCGGTGACGTCCGAATCCGCGCCCGCGCCGAGGAGGAGGCTGACGACGGCGCCGTCGTCGACGGTCGCGGCGCGGGCGAGGGGGGTCGCGCCCCGCGCGTCGCCGGCGCGCAGGAGCTTGGCGCGCTCGAGGTCGTTGGCGGCGAGCGTCGTGATGAGCACGGCGGCCGCGTCGTAGCTGCGGTTGGCCGCGGCGACGTGGAGTGGGGTGCGGCCGCTCGCGTCGCGGGCAAACGGGGCGTCGTCGAGGCGGAGGTCCGCGTCGCGCGAGAAGCCCGCGTGCGCGGCGGCGACGTCGTCGCCCGCGGGGTCGCGGCAGAAGCGCAAGAGCAGAGAGAGGGAGTCGAAGCGGTCGGCCGCCGCGGCCGCGTGCACGGGCGAGACCGGGTGGTTCCTCTCGACGGCGGCGAGGATCGCGCGGCGGAGGGTTTCGCGTCGGGCCGCGCGGAGGGCGGGGGCGTCGGGGGTCGGGGAGTCGACGTCGCCGAGGAGCTGCTTGAGCATCTCGACGCCGCGCGGCGGCGGGGCGGCCGCGGCGCGCGCGAGGGCCGAGAGCTGGGGCGCGGCCGCCGCGTCGGGGGGGAGGGGGTGCGCCCTCGCGTACTCGTCGCGCACTCTTCTCGGCTCGAGGACGACGTTATCAGCCTCGGTCCGACTGGTGGTGCCGCTGGGGACGGCCGCGTCGGCGCCCGAGGCGACGGCCAACTTCGCGAGGGCCGCGTCGCCCGTGTCGACGGCGAGGGCGAGCAACAAGGCGGCGCCCTCGGGGCTCGGGGCGGCCCCCTTCTCGAGGAGGACGCGGGCCGCGCGGCCGCGGCGGTGGTCGGCGGCCGCGTCGAGGGCGGCCGCCCCGAGGGCGTCGGCGAGGGGCGCGCCGCCCACCAAAAGGAGAGCGGCGACGCCGTCGGAATCGCCCTCGCGCGCCGCCGAGACGAGGGCGAAGGCGCCGTCGCCGGCCGTGAGGGAGTAGTTGCCGCGGTCGGCGAGGGCGGCCGCGCGCGCGTAGACGCGGGCCTCGACGGCGCGTCGCATGACGGCGAGGCGCGCGACGCACGCCGCGGACCTTTCTTCGACGACGCGCTCGTCGCCGTCGAAGAAGCTGCCGAGCGACGACGACGCCGCCGCCGCCGCCGCCGACGTCGAATCGGCGGTCTTGGCCGCCGCGAGGTCGAGCGGGGTCGCGCCCGCGAGACCGTCGGGCTGCTCGGCCGTCGCGCCCGCGCGCAGCAGGGCCGCGACCGTCGCCGTCTGGGCGGCCGCGGCCGCCGCGTGGAGGGCGGCGCGCTCGTCGCCCGCGGCCGCGCCGAGCCGCGAGACGGGGGCGAGGGCGCGGACGACGGCCGCGTGGCCCGCCTCGGCCGCGAGGGCCAGCGCCGCGCGGTTCCGGAGGTCGGCGGGCGTGTCGGGGCGCGCGCCGGCCGCCAGCAAAGCGCGCACGGCGAGGCGTCGACCCGCGACCGCCGCCGCGCCCAGCGCCGTCACGACGTCCGCGAGCTCGTGGCGAAAGTCGAGGTCGAACGGCGAGGTCGCGTGGTGCGCCAGCAACGCCTCCAGAACGGCCTGGGCGTCGGCCGCGTCGCCGCGCGCGAGGCGGGTCGTCTCGTGGTCCGCGACGAAAAATTCCTCGTCGACGTCCTTGGGCGGCCACGCGCCGCTCGCGAGGAGCAAAGGCGTCCGGCCCGCGGCGTCGGGCTTTAGGGGGTCGGCGCCGCGCGCGAGGAGCAGCGCCGCCGCCTCGCCGCGGCGGCGCGCCCCTCCCACGAATCGCGGCGCGCCCATTTCCGAACCGCCCGCGACGACGTGGAGCGGCGCCTCCTTCCGCTTGTCGTCGACCGCGTTCGCGTCGGCGCTCGCGTCCAACAGGAGCTGGCCGAGCGTCACGACGCGCTCGCGGCGCTCGGCGGTCGCGTCCAGAAGCGCGCCGCTCCGCGCGGCCGCCAGAAGCGGCGTCTCGCCCCTCGCGTCGGGCTTGTTCGCGTCGGCGCCCGCCTCGAGAAGCCGCGCGGCCGCGGGCGCGTGGCCGAGACGGCACGCGACCAAGAGCGCGGTGCAGGCGCCGTGGTCGTCGCCCGCCGGCTCGTCCACCTCGTAGTTTCCGCGCTCCACGTACCGCAGCGTCGCCGCGTCGTCGCCGGCGACGATCGCCGCGCGGAACCGGCCGAGGGTCCCGGCGATCTGGGCGTCGCCGTTGTCGAGCGCGATCGACAGCGGCCGCATCACCAGCGACTCGGTGATCGTCGTAGCCTCGGTCGCGTCGGAAATCGACGCCGCGCGGATCTCGTAGTGTGGCGCGGCCTGCTGGACGTCGGGCCTGCGGCCCATGGCCGTCGTCAGCCCCGAGAGCCCGCTCGTCACCGAGGCGGTCTCGTCGTAGCACGACCGCGCGTCCTCGCCCACGGGCGCGAGGTATCCGCGCCGGAAGCTCGTCGTCGCGGCGTACCGACCGTCGTCTTTTCCAGAACAAGAAGAAGGCGGCGGCGGCGGCGGCGCGTAGCTCGAGGACGCCGAAGCCCCGAAGCGCAAGAGGGCACCCACGGCGCCGTGGGCGTGCGCGGCCGTCGCGACCTGGAGGGCCGTCTGCGCGTTGAAGTCGACCGCGTCGACGTCGAGCATCGTCGCGATCGAATCGCCCGACTCGCCCGAGGACCTCCGGCCAAAACTCAACAAGAGCTCGACGTTCTCGGCGCGGTCGGCCTCGGCCGCGTAAAACAAGGCCGTCCGGCCCCGGTGATCGACCTTGCGGAGGTCGGCCGTGCGCACGCCCTTCTTGGGGCCGATCGCGCGCCGCTTGAGGCCCGCGTCGGCCGCGAGGTCGTGCGCCCCGAGAAGCGTCCGAAGCACGGCCGACGTCTCGGGCATCGCCGCCGCGAGCATCAAAGCCGTCGCTCCGTACTTGCCGTGGGCCGCGTCGACGTCGATTCCCACCACCACCGGAACCGCCTGCTGGGACCGGGGGAGGAGGAGGACCGCCTCGACGGGCGACGCGAGGAGCGTCGGACTCGACGACGGCAGCTCGCCGAGCCCGTCGTCGTCGCCGGCCGAGACGTCGCTCGCGCCCCCCATCGACGGCTTGCGCCGGTGGTCGTGGTGGTCCTTGGCACCAACAACAAGATGTTGCGTCGTGGTGGTGCTGGTGGTGGTGGTGGTGCTCCCCCCAAACAGGAGGAGGTCGTCGGCCGACTGAATCGCGCTCGCGCGGCGCGCGACGAGACTCGTCGTCGACATCATGCGATCGACGAGCTGGACGTCTCTCGCGTCGGCGGCCGCGATGCTCAGGGGAGACCGGTCCTTGTGGTCGCGCTTGAGGGGGTCGGCGCCGTGCTCGAGGAGGAGGGTCGCGACGTCGCGGGCCGAGGCCGCGTTGACGGGCACCGTCCTCGAGCGCGCGGCCGCGAGCGCGGCCCGACAGAGCGCGGTCGCGCCGTTTGCGTCGCGCGCGTCCACGTCGCACCGCCCCGTCGCGAGGAGCGTCTTGCAGAGGTGGCGGTCGCCCCGCGTCGCGCAGGCCATCAGCGGCGTGCACCGTTCGCGGGCGTCGTGGTCGGCGTGGTTCGCGTCCGCGCCGATCTTGAGCCAGAGCTCGACGCCCTGGCCGTCGCCGTTGTGGCAGCACCGGAGGAGCGCGGTCAGCTGGCGCGACGGCGGAAGCGCGCACACGTCCGCGGGAAAGTTGGTCAAAGGCTCGCCGCGGTATCCCCCCTTTCCGCCGTCCTGGGGCTGCGCGAGGGTCGCCTGCGCCGCGTCGCCCGCGCCCGACGCGAGGAGCTCGTGCGCGGCCTCGCGGAGCGCGCGCCTCACCGAGATCGCGAGCTCGCCCGCGCGCGCCGCGTCGAACTCGGCCGCCCCCAGCGCGCACCGGAGCTCGGCCGTGGCCGCGACCAGCTCCGAGGCCCGCACGCACGCGTCGGTCGCCGGAAGCCGCTGCCGCTGGAGGGGCGCGGCCGCGTCGCGCTGGAGGAGCGCCGCGACCGTCGCGACCTGGCCCTCGGTCACCGCGAGCTGCAGCGGGGTCGATCCGTTCGCGTCGCGCGCGTCGACGTCCGCGCCCGCGTCGGCGAGGGGCGATATCACCGAGGCGCGCCCCCGGGCCGCCGCGTGGTGCAGCGCCGTGCGACCCTCGGCGTCGCGCCGCTCGACGCTCGCCGCGCACGCGACCGTCAAATCGAGCTCGTCGCGCCACCGGCCGCCGTGCGCCAACGCGGCGACCACTCCGCCGTGCCCCGCCGCCGCGGCCGCCGCCAGGGCCGTCGCGGGATCGATCCCAAACTCCTCGTCGGGGTGCGCGAGGAGCTCGCCGCGACGCTTCGACTCGCGGGGCTCCTTGGCCGCGAGGCACGCGATCGCCCGCAACAGCCCCGTCGCGACTTTGGCGCCTCCGAGCCGCGCGGCCGCCAAAAGCGGCGTCTCGCGCGAGTCGTCCTGGAGCGTCGGGTCCGCCCCCGCCTCGAGGAGCTTCACGACCGCCTTCAGAGCGTCCGTCCTCACGGCCCCCAACAGCGGCGTCTCCTCCACCCGCGGCTCGGCGCCCGCCGCCGTCTGACGACGCTTCCCGACCGACTTGGAAGACCTGTGGTGCGGCCCGTCGGGCAGCGCGCCGAGGTCGAGGAGCGACTCCACCAAGTCCGCGCGCGCCGCGCGCGCCGACGCCAGCAGCGCCGTCACCCCGCGGTCCGACGCGTCGCGGCCCACGTAGTCCACGTCCAACCGTCCGCGTCGCAGCGCGAGCAGCGCGACGTCGACCTTGGCCGGCCTCGCCGCGAGCGCCTCCTCGAGCTCCGCGGCGTCCCTCTCCTTCTCGCGCGCCTCCCGGAGGGGTTCGAGGAGCGTGTCGAGGTCGGTCGTCGCGACGCGCTGCAGCAAATCGAACCACATCTCCAGTCCCTCGCTCGACGTGCAGTCGAGCAGTCGCTTCTTGCCCGAAGCCGCGTTGAAGTCAGACACCGACAGAGTGAAGGGCCGCCCGGGCTGCGGCGCCTTGTGCACCGACGTCCCGGCCGTTATCGTCATCTCCTTGCAGTACACAAAGCTCGGAGGGGCTCCCAAGGTCGTCGAGTCCAGCCGCAACGTCAGATTCTCCAGCTCGGCGTTCACCCGCACCCACTTTCCGCTCCCGATCGGCGCGAGCGACCCCTCCCGTGTCAAAACCTCCACCACGCCAGACTGACGCAAAGCGATGTCGTCCTGGGTCCGCTCCGACCCCAACCCGTCGGACGACGGCGCCTTGAGACGCTGCTTCCTGGAACCAAAGCTGTTCATCTTCTTGCGTGGGGTGCCAAAAAAAATTACAACCATCTTCAAACCCTCGTGATGAAAGAAATTGTTGTGTTGGGATCCCTCTGCTGCTTGGCTTGGTTTGCTGCCTAGAAAAAAAAAAATATTTTAGACGCCTACAACAACTTTTTTTAGTACTAGTAGTCTTTAGTCCCTCCTATTTTGGCTGGCCGGCGACGACCCCGGTTGTTTGTTCTCGGCGACGACCAACATTTTTATTATTTAGGGTTCGGGAGAGAGACATCAGACATATACGTCTAGAGGAGGCAAAACTCAACCATAAAACTGGGGATGTTGTTTTTTCGGCAGCTGCGATGCCTCGCCGCGTGCCGGCCCTCGGTGGGGGCCGGGATCGTGTGGGCGACGACGACGTGCGAGGCGGAGGACCGGAGCGACGAATGGATGGCGCGGCAGGGGGAACACGCGTGGCTCGAGGAGGTGGAGGGCGCCGAGGCGTTGAAGTGGGTCCGAACGCAGAACGCCATGACGACCTCGCGACTTGGGGAACCGACGACGACGACGACGACGACGACGACGTACGAGAAGGTCCTGGCCCGGCTGCAGTCGAAAGAAAAGATTCCCGGCGTGCGGAAGCTGGGAGACCACTACTACAACTTTTGGACGGACGCCGAAAACCCTCGGGGCGTGTGGAGGCGGACGAGTCCCGAAGAATTTAGGAACGCTGAACCCGCGTGGGAGACGGTGTTGGACGTTGACCTGTTGGGAAAGGAAGAGAACGAAAGCTGGGTGTGGAAGGGGCACACCGTCCTGAAGGAGGAGGGCGCGTCGCCGAGCCGGACGCTCGTCGCTTTATCTCCGGGCGGCTCGGACGCGGTCGTAAGGCGCGAGTTTGACTTGAACACGAAAAAATTCGGCGGGTTCGAGGTCCCGCTCGGCAAGTCGAGGGTGAGCTGGGTGGACAAGGACACGTTGCTGGTGGGAGCCGTGTTGCGAGAGTCGGACGCGACAAATTCTGGCTACCCGCGCGTCGCGAGAGAATGGAAGCGCGGGACTTCGCTCGAGGAAGCGCAAATTGTCTTCGAGGGCCAGGCATCCGACGTGAGCTGCGGGGGGTCCGTGACGAGGTCGCGGAATGTCGCGTTCGAGTGGCGGTACCGGGTCGTTTCGTTTTACAACGCGAAGAGACGAGTCAGGCGGCTCGGGAGGGAAAACGTCTGGTACGAGCTCGACGCGTTCGGCGTTCCAGACGACGCGTCGGTCTCGGTGTTCGGGGACAACCTGTTGCTGGAGCTCCGGACGGCCTGGAACGGGTTCGCTGCGGGGGCCTTGGTGGCGGTCGACTTCGACGATTTCACGAAAAATGGCCCGAAAGCGTCGTCGTTTCGAGCTTTGTTCGAACCGAGCGAGACGACCTCTCTGGTCGGCGTCGCGAAAACAAAGGACCACATCATCCTCAACGTCCTCGATACGGTGAAATCGCGCCTCGTCACCCTCAACACCTCGTGGGAGGTGGTCTCGTCCGACGACCCGCCGCGAATAAAAAACGTCGGAATATCGCCGGTCGATTCGGACCAGTCGAACGACTACTTCGCCACGACCTCCTCCTTCCTCGAACCCTCGACCTTGAGCCTCGTCGCTACGGGGAAGAGCAACGAGGTTCTCAAGCAGCTTCCCGACTTGTTCGTCGCGCAGAACCACCGCCAGTTCCAGGAATTTGCGACGACGAAGGACGGAACTCGAATTCCGTACTTTGTCGTCTCGAACGGCGACGAAACGAGTCCGTGTTTGATGGTTGGGTATGGCGGTTTCGAGGTCTCGCTGCTCCCCGGCTACTCGTCGACCATCGGAACCTGGCTCGAGCGCGGCGGGACCTATGTTGTTGCGAACATCAGAGGTGGCGGCGAGTTTGGCCCGGCCTGGCACTCGGCGGCGCTCGGGGAGAATCGACGCCGAGCCTACGACGACTTTGCGGCCGTCGCGGAAGACCTCGTCGCCAAAAGAATCGTCCGGTCCCCGAAACAAATTGGGATACGCGGCGGCTTGAACGGAGGTCTCCTCGTCGCCAACGCCTATCTGCGATATCCCCACCTCTTTGGCGCCGTCGTCTGTTCGGTGCCTTTGATAGACATGAAAAGCTACTCGCGTTTGCTCGCGGGAGCCTCGTGGAAGGAAGAGTACGGCGACCCGGATACGGACGACTGGGACAAATTTCTCAAAAATTATTCGCCCTACCACCAGATCGACCCGGCCCGAAAGCACGACTACCCCCCGATCCTCGTCACGACGAGCACCAAGGACGACAGGGTACACCCGTATCACGCGCGAGCCTTCGTCCACCGTCTCCAGGGAATCGGCGCCTCGGACGTTTTGTACTACGAGAACATCGAAGGGGGCCACGGCGGCGCCGCCGACGCGACCCAGCTCGCCTACGTCACCGCCCTCTACCAAGACTTCCTCTTCGACACCCTGTCGACGACGACGAAATCGACGACGACGAAATCGACGACGACGAAATCGACGACGACGACGAAACCTTCATAGTAATAACGATTGCGGCGGCGGTTCGGGCTGGTGGTCGCCGGCCTTCGGAAGGGGGGTCGTTGTCCCCTCCTCTTCTCCAGTGGAGTGCGGCGCAAAGCTTCTCGCGGAAGAAGGAGAATCCCGGACGTCGCGGTCCTCGTCGTCGTCGTCCAGGTGTCTGATTTGGAGGACTCGGGGAGACGACGACGACGACGAATTTCCCTCGCCGCCCGCTGAGTTTTTTCTGATGAGCTTGGGCTCGAAGGTGCAGGCCTCGGCGAGGTCGAGATCCAGGCGGCGCTTCGCGTCGGCCTGGCGGCGCGCTGCGAGGCGAGCCCTCGCAAGCATGAGGTCGTAGCGACGAGATGATTCGGGGGAAGCCGCGGAAGCCCCGTGGTACTCCCAGTCGTCGGCCGCGGCGCGCGCGTCCGACCTCGAGGCGAGAACCGACCGGTTCGACGTGAGCCGCGGCCGAAAAGTCAGCTCGGCGTCGGCGTGCTTCTTCCGCGTATCCTCGACGCGCCACTGCGCGCGGAGGGTTTTGGCGTGGCGCCGCAAAGCGTCCGCGAACGGAGTCGCTTCCGCGAGCACTATCCTCGCAAACTCGGCGCGCGACACGCCGGCGGCGGCCAACGCAGGGGCCTCGACGTTCCGGTAGAACGCGGCGAGCCGCGCCGCGTCCTCGCGCGTGACGCGGTCCTCCGAAACAGAGAACCCGTCGAGCACGAGGCAGACGTCGTCGCGCCGGCGACGGTCGGCTAGGACGAGAGTCTTCTTCGAGAGCGGCGGCCGGTCGAGGACGGGTTCCTCCTCATCCTTAAAAGGCGGCGAGGACCGCCGCACGGGCCGCACGGTCGAGGGCGCTATTTCCGGCACAAACAGCTCGCGGCCTTTTTCGTCGAACCGCAGCGCGCGACGCCTCGTCGCCGCGACGCGCTCGGCCCTCTCCTTTCCTTGGCGATCAAGCCTCGCCACCACGTCATGAATTTCCTGCTTTTTCCGCGCCAGGAACCGCGACCGCTCGTTGATCTCGGGCTGAAACGACCAAGCCGCGGTGGTCTTGCCTTCGCGCCCTTTGGGCGGCGGCGTCTGTTGCACCTCCCGCGACGACGCGTTGATCTCTGGGGTGAAGGTGCACTCGACCAGGGCTTCGCGCTCGAGTTCCCGCTGGAGCTCGAGGAGTTTCGACTCTTTGGCTTTCAAAAACGACGTGGACCGCGATTCGATCCGCCGCCGGACCATATCAAAGAATTGTTATAATGCTTATTACCCTTCTTTGTGTGGCCACGGCTATGGCGGCACCTGCCGAGCGGATCAAGGACCCCTCGAGCTACGAGAGCCTCGTGTGGGTGCCCGAGCCCACCGACGACGACCGACCGGTCCCGGTCCTCCTGTACCTCCACGGAGCCGGCGAAGTCGGAACGGACCTCGGGCAACTGCTCAACGAAGGGGCGACGGGGACGCCCCCCTGGCTCTGCGCGAACGGAAGCCCCGGCCCCCTCAAAGACTTCGTCGTCCTCGCACCGCAGACCCAAGCCTCCTGGGAGCCCGACGTCGTCGCCCGCTTCGTCGATTTTGTCCTCGGAAGACCAGCCGACTTCTTCCCGGCGATGGATCGCCGTCGGGCGTACGTCACCGGCCACTCCATGGGCGGCGCCGGCGCCCTCGGGGCCGCGACCACCGGCAAGTTCGCGGCGGTCGTCCCGGTCGCGCCCGCGGGAGCCGTTAGGCCCCATCTCCTCGTAGGCGTACCGGTCTGGGCCTTCCACGGAGCCAACGATCAAGTCGTCCCGTCGTCGTTCTCCGAGCGCCTCATTCGCGGCCTTCGCTCGGCCGGCGCGACTCCGGATCACGCCAAACTCACGCTCTACGACAACGCCCCCACGCCGCCGGGCTGGCCGCGCTCGATCGGCCATGCCTCCACGATTCCCGCCTACGCGACCCCCGAACTCTACGTCTGGCTCCTTTCCCATCACCTTTCTTCTTCTCCGAGGCCACCACGACACAACCACCACCACCACCACCACAACAACAATCCTCCTCCGGGGGGGCGCCGCGCATCATAATGCACAGTCGTCGTCGTCGTCGTCGTCGTCGTCACAGTCGTCGTCACAGTCGTCGTCGTCGTCGTCGCCTTGAGGGGAGGGGGTGCGCGGCGGCGTCGGAAGGTGATGGGAGGTGGTGCACGCGGTGGTGGTAAGCGGCGTACGGAGATTCCCCTTGCGCCACCTGCTGCTGCAAGGTCGGGGGGGGTCGACCACAGGGGTCGGGGTTGTGCACGCAGGCGGTAAATGTGGACCCGTGGGCGTAAGGCGCGCCCACGACAGAGTGGTTGAGATCCCCCAGCACCCCAAAGTACCTTCCAACAAACGATTCGGGGAGCACGGAGCGCGCAAATCTGCGGTACAGAGTGGCGTATTTGACGTCGGCTTGGACGGCGAACTTGCTGGGAATGACGTGGCGGACACTCATGCTGGACATCCAGGGCTTGGGACCCCAAATGAAGTGGACGCTGGAGACGTTCGCTCCCGTGACCGCGTTCTTCGAGTGTCGGACGTCGGCGCCGCACGTCGTCCGCACCCCGTCCTTCGGGAAGGTGAGGCCAACGTTGAAGCGAGGGTCGAGCCAGCGCACCGGAACGTCCGCTCTCCCGTAAGCCGCCGTGAGGGCCGTCTGATCGCCGTAGAATCCTTTTGTGGAGACCTCGAAGAGCTCGGCGAGCCATTCGACCCAGCCCGCCTCGACGAGACGTTTGTTGTTATAAATCACGAGCCCGGAATTGGTGCTGTTTTTCACCAGATATCCGCCGTATTTTCGACGCGCGACCTCGACGACTCGACCTCGGAGCGTCGGGTCAGAGACCAGGCGGTACTCGTCGTGCATGCCCTTGAGCACCTGGCTGCGGCGGCCCGCGATGTCCATGACGAGGCACTGCGGCGGGATCGCCGAAATACACCCGATACCCTCGACCTCGGATATCTCGGCGACGAGCGACGAGTCGAGGAAGAAGACGTCGGGATCGACGTACACGGTGTAGTCGTACCCGAGTTCCAGGAGCGGCGCCGGTGCCACGAGGTGCATGTACGCATCGACGGGCCAGTGTCCGCGGCTGTGGTCGGTCTCCTTGCCGCTGGTTTGAGCGAGCCGGGCGAGAACTTGGTATTCGCCGACGCGGACGTTCACGACCTCCAGCTTCTGCGCGTACCGCGCCTCGAATATCCTTGCGAACGCATCGAACGTCTCGCGGCACTTGATGTTGTGCCATCGCGACGAATCGCTCACGAGCATTGCGTCCCACTCCGGGAACGTCTCCTTGAGGTGAAACAGTGCGAGCAGACTCGCCGCAAACTGCGTGTTGAGCACGGTGTGCTGCTCGCCGCGTTCCGGATGCTGTACGGCGTAATTAGCCACGCCGTTGCAGTTTGACGACGTCACCACGGCCACGCGCGCCGCCGCCGCCGCTGTTGACCAGCGAATGACCAGTAGCCACCACATCCCTGAAGATGACGTCACCTGGCGGCGTTGGTGCACTAATGCACAAACAGCAAAAAAAAAGGGTCCATCCACCTACGTCATTTGACAGCAGATGGTATCTTCTCTCCAAATGTCATTCATTCATTCATTCATTCATCACGCTCACCAACGTCGAAACTCATTCTCGCAAGTATCTTATTCGCGAGTGCATGCCGTGCCGACGAGAGCGGGTCTCACCACCTAGAATAATTGCATTGCGTATTCTCGAGAGACGTCGCGCCTCGCTTAAACTCGGGCGTGATAGGGGAGCGAACTCCGAGGTGCTGCAACACGTGGCTTCAATTTTCGACGAAAATGCACGTCGGAGCCCATGACTCAGACTAGGCACTTCGTGTGCCGGTGCGCAAGCAAGCAAGCTGCGTGACTTCATCACTCTCGATCGCAAACGTGAGTGACGCTTTGGACTCGATGCGCGTGGTCTGCGAGGAGCAAACGCAGGATATCATAATCTTGGAGTCAATGAGCACGCACGGGCACTGCCTCGCATCAAGCTATCTCGCTTGCCCCCATCAACCTGGGCGATGGATTTCACAACTTGATGGCGGCAACGGGAAATTATTTCTCAAGAGTTGGCAAACTAGCGCTTTAGTTTTAGCTGGCGCTGCTGCACATCGTCATTGATTTGCATGGGAA
Source organism: Chrysophaeum taylorii (assembly GCA_029834535.1). Taxonomy (NCBI): domain Eukaryota; class Pelagophyceae; order Pelagomonadales; family Pelagomonadaceae; genus Chrysophaeum; species Chrysophaeum taylorii. The sequence continues at coordinate 131,639 of JAQMWT010000695.1, forward strand.
CCGAAGAGTGTGCGACCGCGCTCAACACCCTCGTACCGGTGAGTCTTTGAGCACGGCCCAACAGCCTGCGAGCAATACGGATCATCATCGCTCTGGGCAATTGCGATGATGAAGCCATACGGAGACGCTGTTGTATCGTCGTCATTGGAGAGCGGCTCCTATTGCAAAAGCATCATCCTTATATATCTTGATGCATGGCTTCACATCCGTGTTGCGATTTGAGGTTGGTCGTGGAGATTTCCCGAGGTGCACAACGCAGGGCTGCCGCCGCTCAAAATTATTTGACGAATGCCGTGACGCTCAACAACAACATGATTCGCCGTTTTGTTGCACAACCAGATATGATGGGTTTTCAAGTGTGACATGATGAGACGAGACGCGACGCAGGGGGGAAGAAGACGCGCCGCCACTTTCCAAGCGAACGCTCGCTCAAAAGAATTTTACTTACGAGAAGTGCTTGAAAGTCAGTCAGTCAGCCACGTGGTTTGAATCGCTCATCGGTCGTTGAACACGACCAGGCACAAATCGACCACTTCGATCATCGTGTTTTTCCAATGAAAAAAGTTGTGGCCGGCGGGCAGTTGGTTGATGCAGGGTATCTTCAAGATCAGAAGCGCTTCGAGGTCAAGGTTCGTCATTGGTGCGAGGGCGACAACAGCAGGAGCACCGGGTGACGCTGCTGCTGCACCTCCCAAAAGTGCGTCACGCTGCTCCACATCCCAAAAGCTTCTTCTGCGGCCGATGCTCCCTTCGACCCCTCTTCACGACGATCATCGGCAACCCACGAAGTCATGCGTCCTATTAAGGAGGTAATTTCTATTTCTAGCAACTAAAAAGAAAAAACGGAAGAACGCCGCTACACGCGGGACGGGACAGACGGGACTAGCAGATTGAACTTTCTTTCTTTTGGGGTCCGTTTAGGGTCCAACATACGACGACGACGGAAAGAGCGAGCTGGCGACGACGGTTTCGCCATTATTAATTAAAAATCAGCCGAAAGATTCTCCACAAAAATAATAGAATTGGAATTCGAGAGTAGCAGTGGCAAATCAATTTACAAAGGCGGCGGCGGCAATTCTTGTTCTTTCCTCCCCAATGAAAATGAAAGAAGGAAGCAAGCACACTGTGAGTGGTGACATGATGAATTGGAGATCGTTTTTCGAGCCGAGCGAGTCTTTGAGGCGGCGGGCGTCGGCGCGGGCGGATGACGGGTTGAAAGAGGAGCTAGAGGCCGTCGCGTTGTCGCGGCTCCAGGACGCGGGGGATCGACGGTGGGTCCCGTTCACGATGGAGCGTTGCCGGGATATGGGCAAGCCGGTGACCTTGTACGTGATCGACCTCGGGGAGTCGCGTGGGAGGGCGCGGCTCGCGGCGATGCGGTACTCTGACTTTTGGCGGCTGCACGGAAAGCTGGTCGCCTTGTACGGGAATTCGCTTGCCGGTTCTTACGAGTTTCCCGGTCGAGGGAGCTTCGCGCGTTCTCGCGAGGCGAGCGTCGAGTTTCGACGGCACCGGTTCAATCGACTGATCCGGATCGCGATGTCGGCCAAGCCCTTGAGCAGCGTGCTGGTGAATTGGCTCCGGGAGGGGTTGCTGAGGCCCGGGACCTGCGAGCACGAGACGGCGCTCGTCGAGGCGAAGGAACCGGTAGCGCGGGAGGAGAGCGTCGCTTGCCGGCTGTGCGCCGCGTTGATGGGCGCGATGCAAAAAAAGTGTACACTCAAGCGGTTGAGCGGTCCCCACCCGACCTACGCGCTCCGCGTCGACTGCGGGGATTCGAGCTTCGCGACGACGCAGCCATTCAAAGTGTTTCGGGCGGCTCACAACTTTCTGTCGAGCGCGCGGAACGAGACGGAACAACTCGAACTCAAGTTCCCCGAGACAATGCGAAAGTCGGCGTGGGGTATCACGATGAGCGACGCCGAGTTGGAGGCGCGACGCGCGGGGTTGGCCGAGTGGTGCGAGGTCGCGCTCTTTGGCGTCTGGAAGCTTCTGGAGGCCGACGCGCAGCACGACTTGCTGGCAATTTTTTCCTTCCATCAAGTCGCGACGACCCCTAACCTTCCGACCCTCCACGAGGTCACCACGACCCCAGAAGTCACCACGACGCCGACAAAGCAGCAGCAGCAGCATAAGTTTCCGAAGATCGAGGAGGAGACCGTCGGGAGCGAGCAGTTGAAGACGCCGCGGCGACGACGGCGGCGGTTGACGTGGAGCCGTCGCGCCGAGAAACCGCCGGACGACGTTGATGATGATGCAATAGATGTGTACAAACGGAGCTCGCTCGAGTTGCGAAACTTGATGGTGACGGCCGAGGCGCCCACCGAGACGACGACGACGCGCGCGCCCGACAAGAACGGCCACCCGCGGTACTGCACGCGGATACGCATCGGCGAGAGGGTCTTCGTCGCTCGCGCGAGGCCGTTCAAGAAGTACCGCGAGGCCCACGCGCACGCGGCGGGGTACGCGGGCGAGCTTCATTTTCCAAAGACGTTCCGCAAGTCAAAGCTCGGCGTCCCCCTCAAGCCGGACGAGCTCGAGCAGCGGACAAAGGCCTTGGACGCCTACGTCCGAAAGATCCTCTGCGACAAGGGGTTCTCGAGATTTTCTGCCGACGCTCAACTCAAGATCCTCGACGCGATCTCGTTCGAGGAAGAGGGAGTGGAGAGAGGAGGAGTCTCCCCACCCATTCGACGACGACGACGACGACAAAGGACGTCGGACGACATGGCGACCGAGATGGCCGCGGCCGAGGACTTGGACGAAGACGAGGAAGACGACGACGACGACGACGACCCCCCCCCCGAAGCGAACGAGGTCGTCGTCGTGAGCTCGTCCCCGCAGCGCATCGAGCTGCGGCCCTCGTACGTCGACACGCTCGAGAGCATCCTCGCCGAACACGAGAACACGAGCCGGCTGCTGACTGCGATCCAGAGCGAGTCCTCGCCGCGGCACGAGCAAGGCTCGGCGTTCGCTCTAGGCGAGCGGCTCGTCACCGGGAGAGTGAGGTCGATGGGCCACATCGGCCGCGAACTCGCCAAGCAGCTCGAGCTCAGGTTCGCCCTCGACGAGGTCGTCGGCCTCGAGGAGTTCTACGCGCACCGCAAACTCTCGTTTTTCGATCGTCTCTTCGCTCCCGTCGCGCCCAAGGTTGCCGTCGTCGCGAAAATGATTGGATTGAGCGACGCGGACCGGACCTTCACAAACGCGCACGACGTCGAGCACCGGTGCGACTCGACCACCAACTCCTACGACCCCAAGTGGGTTCCGCCCGCGATCGCGACCTTCACGTTCGCCCACGACTCGAGACTTCGCGGCAAGAAGTTGCTGCTGCGGGTCCACGACGCCTCGAAGATGATGGCGGCGGCGGCGGCGGCTCGCGAGGTGTCCCCGTCGGTCGACGACCAACCCGAAGACGACGAAGCATCTCTCCTAGGGTATGCGGTTTTCGGCGACGTCGCGCGCCTCGTCGATCAGCAACGGCGGTGCGAAAACGACGTCGCGTCGGTCGTCGAACGGAGACTCGTCGACGACGAAAACATGATGACCTCGGCCAAGGTCAGGGGCACCGTCAGCGTGCGCCGCGTCGCCGACGTCCTCAGATGCGAAACCCACGCCGTCCGTCAGTACTGCGCGATCATGTACCAGCGAAGACGCCGATCCGGCACGCTCGCCGACGTTCTCGCGCGCGGCACCGGCAACGCCGAGCTCGCGCCCCTCTTCGACACGGTCGGCACCTGCACGCGCAACACCTACGTCGCCATGAAGAGACTCGACAACGTCTGCGACAGGATCCAGTGCTGCGCGAACCCCGACCCGCCCCCGGGCGCGGCGGTCCCGACCTGGCTACCCTGCGGAATCTACGTCCCGTCCGACGCGACCCGACCCTACGCCACTGCGCTCGCCGAACCCGACCTCATCACCTTTCCTCTCGGTCTCAACGAGTTGGTCCCGTTGCTTCCGGGCGAGCACGTCGTCGAGGATTGGCACCAACCGCGCACCGGGATGGAGGACGTCATGGGCTTCCAGTACGCCTCGGAGATCGACGCCACCGACTGGTCACCAGTCTGCGATTCCACCTGCGACTACCGCCGCGCGACCTGGTACCGCCTCACGACCGAAGACCCCGCGGTCTGCCACGCCTTTGCCTCCGCGCCCGGGAGGCCGCCGAGCCTCGACGTCTACAAGCTCAACAGGCGCCGGGTCAACGCCAATCCCTCGCGCGACGACATCACCCGCCGCGTCGGCTCAAACCTCATCACACAAAAGGTGAGTAGTGGGCCGAAACAGACCTACCCGATCTCCGAGGATGATGATGATGATGATGATGATGATGACACGCCAACCGACGACGACGACAGGAAGGAAGACGACAACGAGCACACCCCGACCCTCCGGCCATCTGCGAGCAGCCTCATGCGACGCGCGATCGAGGCCCAGGCCGCACTGGACGCCGGCGAGCTGTAGTGTTAAAAATAAAAATTCAAATGTTGCTGTGTATGTTGGTGTCGCGGTACCACGCGTCGTGCGCCAAGGGGCTCGAACCGCAGCTCGCATCCGAGCTTTCGAGGTTTGGTGCGAGCGACATCGAGGTGAGCTCCCGTGGCGTCGAGTTCGAGGGCGAGGCGCGCGTTGGGTACGCCGCCGTCGTGAACTCGCGGCTGGCGACTCGTGTGTCGGAGGTGCTCGCGCGCGGCGAGTGCCGCACCGCCGACGACCTCTACGCTTTAGGACGGTCGGTGCGGTGGCGCGACATCATCACCCCTGATCAGACGTTGCGCGTCGAGACGCGAGTGGGGGAGCGCGTGCCGCGGGGCCTCGACCACTCGCACTTCTCGAGCTTGACGCTCAAGAACGCGGTGGTCGACGAGCTGCGCGAGAAGGTGGGGTCAAGGCCCTCGATCGACACGAACGACCCCGACCTCCCGCTCGGACTCTACCTGCATCGCGGCGACGCGATTATCGCGAGAGCGCTCTCGAGTCATTCGCTCCACAAGCGAGGCTACCGCGCTGCCATGCACAAAGCCGCGCTCAAGGAGACTTTGGCCGCGGGCTGCCTGGCGATTGCCGGCGTCGGCTCTTCGCATTTCGTAGATCCCATGTGTGGCTCGGGCACGCTGGCGATCGAAGCCGCGCTCGGTAGTCGCGAAATCGCCCCGGGCTTGCTCCGCCTGGGTCTTTTTGGGGATGCTGTCCAGCGAGGCGGCTTCGCGGTGCAGCGCTGGCGCGACCTCGACCGCGACGCCTGGGACGCCGTCGTCGCGGATGCCCTCGCCCGCGTCCGCCCGGCGCCCGCGAGGGTATTCGCGAGCGACGCGCACCCCGCGGCCGTCGCCCTCGCGAAAAGAGACGCGAGGGCCGCGGGCGTCGCTGACGACATCGACATACGTTGTCGCGACGTCCACGACGCCCCGCGCTCGGAAATCGTTGTCTCGAACCCCCCTTGGGACGTGCGAATCGGCGCCGCGAAGGACGCCTGGCAAGCGCTTGGCCACTATCTTAAGGCTACCCCGGGCGCGGCGGCCTTTCTCCTTTCGGGAAACATGCCGCTCACCCGCGAACTCCGTCTCAGGACGACGACGCGCTGGCGTCTCCAAAATGCGGGCATCGACCTCCACTTCCTGCGCTACGACGTTTACCCCCCCCCTTGACTATTATGAGCATGCTTGGAATCGCCTGCCACGACGCCGAGTCGAGCGCCAAGGTGGTTATCGAGGGCGCCGAGTCCGTCGACGCGCACGGCCAGGTGATCTGTCAGTCGTCGCTCCGCGTGCGCACCGACGGTGTCCCACCGCTCTCCCTTTCGCTCCGCCTCACGCCTGACCAACTCGAACCCGTGTTCTCGGGCGCGGCCTGGGCAGGGACGGTCCTGTGGCGCGCGGCAGTGCGCCTCGTCGAGGTCGCGCTCCTCGGGCGCGACTTTTCCGGCGCTACGGTCATCGAGCTCGGGGCGGGATTGGGGGTCCCCGCGATGATTTGCGCGCGGAAGGGCGCCGCGTCGGTCGTAGTCACCGAACAAGCCACCTTGGTTGACCTCCTCGAGCGCAACGTCCGGGCCAACTTCGACGGCAGGATTGTGTGCCGGGAGCTCGATTGGTCCAGGGAGAATGCGAACGCCCTCTGCGCCGACCTCAACGCGACGAAGCCGTTCGATTTTATACTCTGCTGCGACTGCGTCTACCTCCCGCTCTACGGCGACAGCTTCTACCGCCTCGCCGACGCGATCGACGCCCTCGCGGGTCCGGACTCCCACGTCTTTCTCGCCCTCGAGCGACGCCATGTTCGCGACGGCACCGACGGCGTCGACGCTTTCCTCGATGCCCTCGATCGCTTCGGCTTCGCCATCGCCGACACCCTCCCCTCCGAACCCCCCGTCGACATCCTCCACCTCAGAAGAAGATGAAGATTACTAAACGCCGCCGCCATGATTCAACAACAACGCGTGGCGGCCGCCGCCGCCGTCGCCGCCGCCGTCGCCGCCGCCGTCGCCGCCGCCGTCGCCGCCGCCGTCGCCGCCTTGTAGTGACGATGATGATCTCTTTTTTTCTGCGTCGCCGTGGTTAGAGATGACTAGGGATGGTGGAGAGTGCGGCCTGGCCTCGCACGAGGAAGCTGCCCAGCGCCTCCAATGTAACGCCATCCCTCTGCTGCTGGTGCTGCTGCTGGAAAGATCCACCACCGATGTCGTCGAAGACGGCCCGGATGTCGGCGCGGTCGAGCTGGTCGAACGGGGGACCGAGCGCCCCCAGACCAGCGTGGAGCTCCTCCAGCGACACGGCGCCGTCGCTCGACGTATCAAAAAATTGGAACGCGTCTCGAAGGCTGCGTCCTTTGGCCTCCACAAAGACGGTCAGGAGCTCGCAGACTTTGAGGGAGGCGGGCGAGAGCTCGAGGGGTTCGCGCCGCAGCGCAGCTCGGCCTCGCATCACCAAGGACGCGAGGTCGTCCATCGTTAGATGCGTCGCGTCGGCGTCTGCGACGATTCGTTCGACGTCGCGCCGCGACAGCTGGTCGAAGGGCTCGCCGAGCCCCAAGAGGCCCCGGTGCAGCTCGGCGACGCTAAGCTCGCCGTCGCCCGTAGCGTCGAAGCTTCGGAACGCGTCCCCGAGGTCCCCGCCGTCGTCCTCGAACTTGGCGAGCAGGCGCGCCACGCGTAGCGACGCCGCCGATAGCTTTGCCTCCTCCTCGTGGTAATCATCCTTGTGCTGCCACCCAGGTGCTTCCTTACCTTCGGCGAAACGACGATCGCGTTCGGCGACAGGCTGGCTGTCGTCCTCTTCGGTCGTCGTCGGTGGTTCGACGACCTCGCTTTCGTTTTTGTTCTGACTTGTCGCCACTCTGGGCTCTGCGAGGCTGTCGTCCTCTCTTCGGGACCAGCGCGGCTCTTCGGTCGCGCTGTTGTCGTTGTTGTCGTGACGTGTTGTCGCCTCTCGCGAAGGAAGAGGGTCCGCAGCAACCTCGACCGAGGTGGGCGACGCTCTTTCCACCATTTTTTTGGCGGGCTCCTCGACGACGACGACGACGTCCGGAGGAGGAAGATGTACGGGGTTCCACCTCGGCAACGAAGCGGCCGCGGCGGGCTCGAGGGCGTCGACGCCGCGGAGGAGGTCGCTCGCGAGGAGGTGGTCCTCGAGCCGCGGGAAATGGCCGGAGACCGCCAGCAGGAAGGTGCGTGGCTCGGCGAGGCGCTCGAGATCAAAGGTCATCCCCGGGATGGTCGCCGCACCGACGAGGGACCGGAGCGCGTTCTCCGTCGCCTCGTCGGTCGTCCGGAGGAGGAGCCAGTACCTGGAGTGGCGGACGACGACGCGCTTCTTCTTCTTCCTTTTTCGAAAAGAAGCCCCCCCCGCGACAACATGTGGGGTGTCGTCGACGAGGAGGAGCTGGTGCGGCGGGGTCGCCGAGAGTTTTGCGGCGTTGGCGTCGACCGCTCGGCACAGGCGAGGCCAGGCTGCTCGGAGAGCGCTGCCCTCGCACGGGTTAAACCGGAGGTCGAGTCGCGCGAGCACGCGACCGGCGACGGCGTCTCCAACGCGCGCAAAATAGAGGCGCCACGCAGCTGGGTTTATGCCCCCTTTCGCGTGCACGCCACGACAGCTCGCGAGGTCGTCGGCGTCGACTCGCAGCGCGTCCGCCGCCGCGTCGAGCGGCACGGGGTCTACGAGAAAAACGCGGTCGACGGCCGCGAAGCCCGGCTCGCGCGCCGATAGCGGGTGGGTCTCGTCGAGCCTCAGGGCTGCCTCGTACACTTTGATGCACCGGGCGTCCGGGAGCACTGCCTCGTCGCCGTCGCCGGCGCGATGCTCGACGAGCGCGTCCGCGAGATTTTCGGCCGCGAACTCGTCGAGCTCGTTTGAGGCGAGGTCGATAATATCAAAGCGACCGGCTGCGAGCGCGGTCACCAGGCGCCTCGCCGGCCCCACAAACTTGAGCCCGACCGCAGCCAGCGCGAGTCGCTTGCGTCGCGGAACGGCTCGCAGAGCTTCCGCGAGGTCCGCGAGACGCGCGACGCTCCCGTGGCCCGGGACTCCGACGAGCGGATTGTCGGACATCCGGAGCTCGACGCGCGAGCCCAGCGGGCCCCAGTCCCCGCGATCGGCGATTGCGCGCGCGAGCCGCGAGACGAATTCTGCGCGAAACGCGTTCCCCTGAACGTCGAGACTCAGCACTTCCGAGTTACCAAAAAGCCGAGCCAGGGCGCCGCCCGTTTTGGGGCCGAGCCCACACCACGCGACCCTCACGGCCCGCAGCGCCGCGAGTCCCCGGAGCCCGCGACTCAGTGCGACGCCCCCGGTGTCACCAAGTTGCACCCACTCCACGCGGACCACCACCACCTTCTCGAACCGGCTCAGGCCCCTCCCCAGCTTGTGCTTGGGCACGGCTTGGACGTTGGCAACCGTCACCATCCTCTCTTCTTCTTCTTCTTGGGGGGGACGGCGGCGGATCTCGGCGGCACCACTTTTATTGTTGTTGTCGAAAGATTGGGTGCACCCCATATCGTTTGGTGCGTTAATAGTATGTTGTTGCAGTTCTGAGGTGGCAACAAACGGCCGCCTTTGAACGACCGACGACGATATGGCAACCCCCCTCGCGGATCGACGACTGCGCACCCGGGGCGAGAGCGCCCTGGCCATGCGAGCGCACAAGGCGCAGGCCCGACGCGCAGCGCGAGTGCCTCCGATCGTCGAGGAGAAAGCGGTGGAAGAAGAAGAAGAAGAAGAAGAAATTGATCAGAAAACCGTGGCGACCGGCTCGCCGGCAAAAAAAAAGAAAATCACGTCGCCGAACAAGCAGGCCCTCGTCGCGTGGCAGCGGCAGATCGTGGTGCGCGAGGACGACTTCGCGCGCCTCACCGACCGCGTGATCGAAGAGAACGCGGCCTGGGACCGTCGGAAGCGCCGCCTCGGCGACGTCGGCTTTGGCGTCGCCATCGGCGTCGCCATCGTCGCCTTACTCATCGGCCGCCGGCGCCCGCGCCTCGTGCTCGAATGCGCCCTCGGCCACGGCCCTGGCCCCTCGCCCGCGACCTGCGGTCTCGCCTACTCCTCCATTCGGTCCTTCGCTTCCGCCTGCGGCCGTCGCCGCTTGAGAGTCAGCCGAAGACTGCGCTGGTCATTTATCGACCGCGGAATCGCCGACGCCCTCCCGCCGACCTCCCCCCGGAGGCCGCCAAGGGACTGCGGGGGCGGGGACGACGTCCTCGTCGATGAGATTATCCTCACCTCCTCCGCGGACATATTTCTTTCCACAAACGTTACCTCATTCTCCTTCCTATTCACGGACGGCGGCGCCCTCGACTTCGATGCCGACCGCCTCGCCCTCACCGGCATATCCTTCGATGCCCTCCCGGTGCCCCCAACCTTTTGTGCCTGCGAACTCAAATTCCTCTAGACACACTCCCAGGCAAGGGCGATGGCGCAGCAACAACTGCCGACGCCGCTAACCTTTCAGTTTACTCCTAAACCCTCCGGCCGCTCTAATCTGGATCTATAGGAAAAAAGATAACGGTCTTAAAGATAATAAGACTTATTAACCAGCACATGTTGAAGTCCGCGTGCTATGCTGGCGACCTCGGCGCCGTGAGACAGACAGCTGCTCGCGCTCGATCTCTTCTTCTTCTTCTTTCGACGTAAACGAGTATGATGAACGCGACGGTTCCTCGCCCCTCACGGCGGCGAGCGTCGGCGGCCAACTCGCCGTCGCCTGGCTCTTACTCTCACGAGGCGTGAGTCGTGAACCAAAAACGGTTGCTCGGCGCTGTACCTTGCGAGCGAGTTCGGCCACGTCGAGCTGGCAAGTCTCCTGCTCTCGAACGGCGCCGACGTCAACCAAACGACAACAACGACGGTTACTCGGATCTTTACAAAAAATTAACTTTCTGCCGCGCGCCTTCTGCTCGAGGCAATCGGCGTTGATGTCAACCACGCCATGAACGATGGTACTACGCCGCTCTGGGCGGCCAGCCAGCTCGGATTTGTCGCCGTCCTCCGATTGCTACTTTCGCACGGCACCGACGCCAACCAGCGAGGTGCGGGGGGTTACTCGCCGCTGTGCACGGCGAGCAGTGAGGGCCACGTCGACGTGGTTCGGTTATTGCTCGCGAACGGTGCCGACGTCAATCACACCAACGACGACGACGGCGCCTCGCGACCGCCACGGGCCACGTCGAAGTAGTTCGATTATTCCTCGAGACGTCCGGCGCCGACGTCAATTCTACCGACAACGATGGTGCTTCGCCGCTTTCTTATGCGTGCTCTGCTGACCACGTTTCCGTCGCCCTCCTATTACGGCGCTGACATCAACGTGACCAGCAACGACGGCGTCTCGCCGCGATGGTTACGTCGAGGTTGTGAGGTTGTTGCTGAGCTGTGGTGCCGACACCCGCCTTGCGAATATATACGGCGAGACGCCCGTCGAGGTGGCACGCGACTGTGGCCATCACGCCGTCGTACGGCTGCTCTCCTTCTCCGTCCTCGACAATTTCATCCGAGCCGATGATGATGATGATGATGACGTCGACGAGCCTGTGGTGGTGGTGGTGGTGGTGGTGGTGGTGATTCGGGAAAGCCGCACGACGAAGATGTGTCCGCGCTGCAGTCGTCGACACCTCCGGTCGTCCAGAAAATAATAATGAACGTGAATAATAATAATAATAACTCTCACTGTAATTGGTGTGGGTGTTTTTTTTTACATCGTCGGCGGCGAGCATGATTTTCATTTTTACTAAAGGCGGCCTGATACATATATCCCTGGTACTTTCCTCTGCACCTGCTGTGCGATTTCTCCTCATGTTGTTTCTTCTGCGGGTCGGTTTGCCTCGCGTTTTTTCGGCCCGTTTTGCTTTTCGACGCGTGTGACAGCCAAATCCGTAAGTGGCGAAAAAAAAAAGATATGAGCAATCAGGCAGATCTGGAAAAGCCACCCATTTTTTGAATGACTGCTACAAGGTGTCTTATTACCATTCCACCACGTAACGTTCACGGGGCGCGCGGCGACGAGGCTGCGATTGCGACGGCCGCGAAGAACGCGAACCGCATGGCCACGAAGAGGATCCACGAGGCTGCGATCGCCAGGAGTCGCGGCGTTGAAGCCTAAGACGAAAATGCGGTTGGCACCACCGGCGAAAATGGTGCGGTAGATGGATGCGAGCATGACAATCAGGTTGCGGTCGCCACGAGGTGCAAGGACGCGGAATGCAACGGCGCAAAATCTAGCGAGACACCAGCCATGACAAAAGCCAAAGACGACAATGCTCTCTCTCACCACCACCAGCGAAACTGGTGAGGTAGATGAATTCGAGAATGGCAACCAGGTCGAGGATGGCAACCGTGCTGCGAGACGACAGAAACATAACACGGTCCTAAAGCGTCGACGGTGCCTGCCACCTTGGTTCTGACGATGTTGCGGCACATGAACGAAAAACCTCTATGCGAGACGACGACATGCTCGCACGCGTCTGCGTTGTGACGCGAACGCTAGCGATGCTTGCGCCATAAGAACGGTCGAAGCTCAGGCTGCCAGTGAGCGGCCGTGCTACTCCCGCGTCTGATACGTTCGAACGCACGAAAACAGAACTTTGCCTTCGTACACCACCCGGGCCAAAGAATTTCGGATCCGTTTCGTGTCGAACATACTGAAAAAAGACTGATGAGCTGGTGTCGACGGTTTCGCCAACGCACAAATCTTCGAGAGGGTTAATTTTTCAACCAAAGTGCTTGCTTTGGGAAGAAAAAAAAAGGGGTGAATTGGGTGAATTTTTTTCAAACGTGATGCCTGGAACAGTCGAGATTAGCCGCGTCAACGACGTCGAGTCGCAGTCCGACGAAACGCGACTCAAGCGCTACATCAGATGCCTGGAAGGTCGCTACTTTCCAGCGATGACGATTCTGCTTGTTCTCGTCCAGTTTTGCTTCTTCGTCGCAAACTGCGCTAAGCACGACGACGGCGACGAGTGCCTGGACCCGTCCGAATCCTTCGACGAGTACTTTTCGCACTGGATGTGGTGGACTCTGGGCTGCAGAGACCACGACAAGCGGCTCCAATTCTACCGTTACGGCTCGAGTGCCGTTTCGCACTACGGCGTAACGCACCTCATCCCTAACCTCGTCATCACGCTAGTCTTGGGCATTGACATGGAGCTATTCCATGGGCCGTGGCGCGTGCTGTGCGTTTGGGTGGTCAGCCACTGCGTTGGGCTCTGGACATACTCGGGCCTGACGAACTTATTTGGCCCAAACTCCATTCGGAAGCTCGTGGGCTCGAGCGGCGCTGCCTACGGCTTGATGGGCTGTCGTGTTTCGAACATCGCGCTCAACTTCGACACGATGCCACGCCAGGAAGCTTTGACGAGAATTTTGTTGGTCGTGCTCTTTTTGGCCGCCGACGTTTACACATACGCCGCTGATCGATCTTCCTCGGTCGCTTACCTCGCGCACTGGGGTGGGGCCGCCGGGGGCCTCCTCGCCGGCTTCGCAGTCTTTCGGAACTACGTCGTCCAGGAAGGGGAGACCATCGCCAGTTTTGTCCTCCTCGCCATCCTCGCGCCGGCCTGCGTCATTGTTGCAATTGCCACCTACCTCCCAAAGCCCGTCCCGTGCTAGTTTTCGACCGTCTCCGTGACTGCTGGCCCGGAAGCATACTACGGCAAGCGACATCCTCCGGCCCCAAACCTCGGCGCTTGTGTGTTCTTCCTCCTGGCGGCAGGATTTTTGTACTTTCCTGGATCAATCCATCTATAGTTTTCTCAAGCAGGCTAATCTCTATTTTTGTTGTAGAAGGTCTTCTTTTTGCCCAGACAAACTAAATTGCCCCATCTACGAATGTCCGTGGTTGGCAGTACATGGGAGATGCGGTAGAAGGTCAGCTGCCACGGACGCCGTGCTCACCCTCGGACTGCTAGCGATCTCGCGCAGGCTTCGGCCGATGCTTGCGAGAGTCTGCAACGGCAAACTTCCCACGACGCCGTCGCGAACGGCGCAGTAGATCCACGGTAAGACGTACTGCGCATACTGCTTCTTTTCCATCATCAAAATTGCCATGGCATGAAAGAGCTCGTAGAGAACAGGCGGGTCGAGGCTTGGCAACATCGAGCTGCCGACAAGCTCCTCTCGCGCGAGAAAACACAACAACGTCCTCGTGTGTTTTGATTTGAGCACAAGTTTGACGGCGGTATGAACGTCGTTGTCTCGAAGACATGCCTCGACAACGGGCCACACTACATTGCTGCTGAGCCTCGGTGGCGGCGCGGGGTGTTGTTGATACTTTGGCGCCGTCGACGTGGTGGTCCTTCGACCACCCTTTCGGATCAATCGACTTGCGCACAACGGCGACATGCTATTCACGTTGGCCTCCAGTGAATCGACAGATCTCCTAAGATGTTGCAACTCGCGAAGCAGCATCGCAGCCTCCGATGCGTTGCCCGACGCGCAAGTCTGCGAACGCGTCGGATTCATGGTTTGGGGTGCGTGGCTATATGGTCCGCGAGTTCGCCCACAAGTTTTCACTCTTGCGTGATTGTGTCGTCGTCCCGAACGTCTTTCGTAGCCCCGATAGTGTATCTCCTCGACTGAAGCTCGATTGACAACATGCGATGCGGTCTTCGGCCGTTCTAAGCGAGGGTTGACTTTGGCGGCAGCCGCGCGGTCGGCTGTGCGACAACTTGCCTTTTGTGTTTCCTGTTCTGTAGGTGGCGGCCACCCCGCATCTCGACAGTTTGCCACAGTCGGCTGTTCTGGCATCACTGGCGATGCTGAAGAGTCATCAACGCCCTTGGGAAACAACGTCTTTCGTCCGCAGGTATTTCGCAGCTTGGCTTGGAGCGTGTCGTCCCCGTGAATTATGGATGTTCCCCCCAAGTGAACCGCGGGAGGGCGCTGGGGCTGGCTTTCAACGAATTGACAGCAACAACAACAACAACAATGGTCCTCTTCTTTCTTTTGCACCACCATGGACGAGGGTGCAGCGTGCTTCTTTGCAGGTACTACGGACGCCGAAGTGACACGCGGGTGCAGATCTTTCCAATATTCGTTGCGTGGGGGCGACTGTGGTCGACGAGTACGATACCCGCGGTATCGCGCTTGCACTGCTATTATCAATTCAGTGACTTTTTTTTTGTTGATCGACCGTGTTTCGTCGTTCATGCAGCCGATGTGGCTCGCGCTGTTGTTGTTTTTATAGATGAAACTACGACGACAGCTCATCACCGCGTTGCATCGATAGAGCGCCTGAAATTTGACTAGCCCGCTGAAGCTGCGACGTTCCCCCCCTTTCGCGATTTCTTGGGCTCTTTGTCCTTGCTGAATTGCGCGCAGATGGGCACTCGTATCTCGCCGAATGCTCAGGCCGCGTCGAAGTGCTTGAATGCGCGTACAAGACCAAACGACGTTCGCGCTGCACCACCATGCTCGTAGATCACGCTGTAGGCGAATTGCCGCGGCCTTTCGTCTGCGAAGACGGCGCCTTACCTCGATGCCGCGTGCAATCGCCTGGACGGGCACAGCAGATTTGTTCCGCAGCAGTGCGCGTGCTCTGACCAAAGCCGTGCGTCCGCGATGCACTGATTGCACTCGAATCGCGGAGCCCGTTTGCACACGAAGGTGGCGCCTCACCCGAATACTGCGCACGAACGCCTGGATGCGCAGAGAAGACGAGATGCACAGTCGCGCCAACAAGCGGGATTTTGTCCTAGCTATGCACCCACGATAGAATGACTGTATGCGGACAACTGCGATCAGTCGCTCGCGAAGACGGCGCCTGACCCCGACGCCACGTTGGATGGCCTGGATGCGGACGACGGAAGACGTTTCGGCCCGGTGGCGCATTCGCGCTCTTCGAATCCACCGTGCTTCGCGGCCCCTACACAGCGATTGCAGTCGAACTGCCGAGCAAATACGCGATCGCGCACGCCGCCTGTTTTCGCGGCCTCGTTGAAGCGCCTGGATACGCAAGGCAGAAATTGTCGTTTGCGACCGGTATTCTCGGACCAGTTGTGTTCTTGCCCTGGCTTGTCGTCTGCGGTGCATCGCCTGCAGTCTATTGACTGCCAAAATGAAACATCGCGCGAGTTGTCTGCTCGCGCGGCCCCGATGGAGCGCTTGAATAACATTGGCCGCAGCACGGACTTTCGAAGCGCAAAGACATCTTCTCCTCACTATGTAACCGCGCTGCAGAGCTTGCAGCCGCAAGAGCTTCCACCACATGGCGGCGGCGGCGGCGGCTTTTTTGGTTCTCGTTGCCCGCCGCCGCATCACCCACGATTGGAGTCTCGACGCGGACTCGAGCGCTCTTCGACGTTGCTGCCTCGCTCTTCGGCCACGCTGTTGTGTTTGCAGTCGCACGCATGCCCATCGCTGCCGTCCAACGTGTCGTCGTCGTCGTCGTCGTCTTCTCCTTCGATACGTCGCCTGCACGCGCCGAGCGGCGTATCCCAACGAAGCGTAGATCTTTCTCGCTCTAAGACCGCGCAGCAATGCTTGGAGCCTCGTCGCTGCTTTATTGCGGCGGTACACAAATAATAGAGATGATGATTTGTCGCCATTATCTTGCGCAGCAGCAGCAGCAGCAGCAGCATCAACAACAACAAGCCTTCGGCGGCGGCGCTGGAGCGCGAGGAGTGCTTGCTTCGAAACCTCGTCGGGTACGTTCGCGTGTTGGCTCCAGCGATGCCGCGCGAGGAAGGTGCGAGCGCGCGCCTACGAACTATTACAATCAAGGGGTCGTCCGTCGTCGACAGTGTCGCAAGCAACACATTGACCCGGGGCCGACCTGCAGCGCGTTGGCGGCAGCAGCATGTAAACGACCCTCCATGTCGTAGGGTAAGGGGCGGGTGGACCCTGTTATCGGAAGGAAAAGGGCGACGAGGATCATGTCTGCCACTGATTTGGGTCTCCGGGCGAGCCTGAAGAAGCGCGAGAAGGTGACGGGGACGCAGGGCGTGGGCGTGCACAACCGCGTTCAGCCGCAAGACTTGGATGCCGAGGATCATTTGCTGGTGGTGAACCTGGTAAAGTCGCGGCGTCTGCCGCTGACCTCGTTGACTGGGCAGACAAACGCCCGCGTGGATTTCCGGCTGGACGTCTCCGGGGAGTCGCTCCACGGGTGGAACAAGCTCCAGAAGCAGGTGTCGTCGACCCAGTACAGCACGACGGACCCGCAATGGTCGCCACCGGAGCGATTCGAATTTATCGTCCACGACGTCCATAGCGCGAGACTCATACTCACCATCTCCGATCAGTCGTATTGCGGAATCGATCGGTCGCGGTGCCTCGCGAGCGTTCGGGTCAAGTCGCTGCTGGAGACCCTGGAGACCCGTGGCATTCATAAGGAGGTGTCTATGGTGTCGGTGGTTGATTCCGAGCAACAGCGTCATCTCCGGGGGGTGGAGATGGACCTTCCGCTGTACTCTGAAAAAGACGGGAGCGAGTGGCCGGGCGCCTCTATCACTGTCCAGTTGAGCCTAACGCCCAAGCCCCGGGCCTTCCGTTTCATCCGCGACGCGGTATGGGAGTACACGAAGCTCGCCCCGAACTCGCCCTCGCCTACGGACGAGCCCGTCGAGCCCGGCAAGTACGCCGACGAGACGGTGGCTTACTTTGGGAGCTTTTCCGAGGTCGCGCCTGCCGTGCCTCCTATGTACGACGTCGTCGAGGAGTGGTTTGTGGAGAGCAACGGCACCTCGGGTTGGAACTACGCGTGGACCTTTTGGAGCAAGCGCTGGCTCAAGGACTACTGGCCGGCGGCCACCTATGCGCGCCGCCGCTGGATCCGAGTCTTGAAGCTCAAAGAAGACGCGGATCCCACCGACCTCGAAGAGGTTATATTCCACGCTCTCCCGGACCCGCCGGACCCCGTGCACCCCCCCGTGACCGTCGGCCTCTGCTTGTGCTGCATCACCATATCGGGCTACTGAGGCGCGCAAAAAAAATATCATCATCATCATCATCATCATCATCATCATCATCATCGGCATTGCCTTCTTCCGATCTACTGTACTGTCTGTCAATAAGGGACGCGATCATCATCATCATCATCATCATCATCATCATCGGAACGCAGGCTCGGGGTCGTCGTCGATAAGGTGGGGGAGGTTCGTGGTTCTGCGGGGGATCGGACACGGTGCTCGAAAAGCCGCGAGTTTAGGAAGTGGGGCGTGCCGATGACGGCAAGTGCTTCCTTTTTATTTCTTTGTGGCGCTCGGTGGTTTTTTTGCTTTGGATCGTTTTTTTTTTTGAGGTGCGAGCAGCACATTAGTCGACCTCATCCACTTCTTCAAGATCGGGGATGTCGTCGTCGTCGTCGTCGTCGGCGGCGGCGCCACCACCTCCCGGAGGTCCCCCAAAGCCGCCGGCGCCCGCGCCGGCGCCCATGCCGGCGCCCATGCCGGCACCCATGCCGGCGCCCATGCCGGCACCCATGCCACCCCCCATGGAGGACATGAGCTTCTGGAGGACCGGGCCAATCTCTGGGTCGTTCATGTACTCCATGACCTTGGCGGGGTTGGGCTGGCCCCCGCTCATCATGTCTTGGAAGGCCGCCATGACCTTGGGATTCTGCATGGCGGTGGCCATGCTGGGGTCCAATCCGGGCATGGCGCCCATGCTGGGTATGTCGTCGGCGGGTGCCGAGGCGGCCTTGGCCGCTTCCTCGGCGTCCTGCTGGCGCTTGCGGCGTGCGGCCTCGGCCTTGCGCTTGTCAAGGTCGGCCTTGCGCTGCTGCTCGCGCTCCTCGGCACCCCGGGCCGAAGCCTTGTCCTTGACGAAGTCGCAGAGGTCGCTGAGCTCGGGGTCAAAGTCGATCTTTTGGGCGGCGGCGAGATCGAGGTTGGCCAGGACCCAATCTCCCAGGAGCCGGCGCGCCTTGCCCCTTGTTTTGAGGGCCTTGGCCGAATCGGGGTTGATCTCGAGGGCCGCGTCGCAGTCGCTCGCCGCTGCTTTGGGCCTCTCGAGCTTGAGGAGAATGTCGGCGCGCTTCGCGAGGGTCGAGGCCGAAAGGCATGCCGTCGCTGCCTCGGCCTCGAGGGCCTCGGTATAGAGCGCGACGGCGTCGGCAAATTTTCCCTCGGACGCGGCAGCTATAGCCGCCGACTTTTTCGAGCCCGCGACGCTCCAGTCGGCGTCGTCCGGGGCCTCGGCCGCGTTTTTCGGCACCGGCAGCACCGGTTCGCTCTCGGGCGCCATCGTTCCGTCGTCCTCAGAGCGGGAAGGAGGCTCCGCCGCCGCCGCCGCTGCTGCTGCAGGAACCTCCTCCTCGAGGCCCGGCATCTCATCGTCCTCCTCTTCGACTTCGTAGGGCTCGCCGTCGACGAAACTCTTGAGGAATCGGAGCTCGGGCTCGTCCAGGAGCGTCGGGTCCGCGCGGCAGGCCTTGACCACCGCTTCGGCCGCCCCGAGGCAGTTCGCGATCTCCTTCGGAAGCGGCATGGGCACCTTTCGTCGTCGTCGTCGAAGGTTCCGGAACAAGGATGGATCTGCCGGCTTACGTGGCCCTCTTCGGCGGCGGCGCCGAGGACGACGCGCGGAAGACGGGCCTCGAGGCCGTCCCCGTGTCGCGGAAGGCCGCCGCTTCGCTCGGCGAAATCGAGGTCTGCGTGATTGTGCTGGGACCAACGCAGGACGAAGGCGTCGATCGCTTCTGGCGCTACCTCAAGCGCCAGACCGACCCTTTGCCCAAGCTCCGGTATGCGGTTCGAGGAGGGAGGCCCGAGGTCGACGCCAAGCTCGCAGCCCTCGGCGCGACGCGCCTCATCGACGACGACGTACCGGGCGAGGCGACCGGAGCGTGGTGCGACCGCGTTCGAGTCGCCGCGGCGGCCGCGCCTCCCTCCGAAGAAGAGAAAGGAAAAAACACTTCGTCGTCGTCGGTGTGCGTGATGTACGCGTCGCAGACCGGGAACGCGCAGTCGATCGCCACCGAACTCGCGGAGCAGCTTGGGATTTCGGCGTATCCGTTGGACGCGTGGAAGAGCGCGGGCGGATTCGGGACGGGCGGTCTGAGCGTCGTCGTGGCGTCGACGACCGGCAACGGGGATGCCCCCGACAACGGCGAGCGGTTCTGGCGCGCCGTGCGGCGCCGCGACACTCCCCTCAACTTCCGGGGCGCAAAGTTCGCGGTGTTGGGGCTCGGCGACACGAACTACGACAAATTCTGCGGATTCGGGAAAGACGCCGACAAGCGCCTCGCCGACCTCGGCGCCGAGCGTTTCCTCGAACTCGCGTGCGCCGACGAGGCGACGGGCCTCGAAGCGACGGTCGATCCCTGGCTCCGGGCCCTCTGGGGCCGCCTCGTCGACGAAGGAATACGTTCGGAGATCCCGCGAAGCGCGCTCTCCGAGACGACCGAAAATGATTTCGAACTCGTAGAGCCGGATCGCGTCGAGCGCCATGATGGTGGTCAGACCACCATCTTGGCGATCGACACGCGCCGCGCGCTCGCCGAATACCCCCGCGCCCTCGACGAACGCCTCCTCGCGCGTCCGCCGGCGCGACAAGAGGCAGAACCTCCGCTCGACTCGGCGCCGGGAGCCCCCTACTCGGCGGCGAATCCGTTTCCCGCCAGAGTCGTGGCGTCTCGAATCCTCTGCGACGCCCCCGATTCGACCGCGACCGTTCTTCGCGTGCCCCCCCCGAACGACGCCACCGCCTCGCCGCTCCTCAAGCGCGCGGCCACCCAGGACCTGGCGGCGGCGGCCGCCGCGGTGGTTAGCGACGATTCGAAGAGTTTCGTCGTCGAGCTGCGTCGTCGCGTCGTCGAAGTCACTTTGAATGTCGAGGGCCTGTCGTACCAGCCCGGCGACTCGGTTGGCGTCCGGTGCCCCAACCCCGAAATCGCCGTGCGCGCCGTCGCGACTTGCGTGCGCCGCCGACACCCCGAGTCCCTCGCCATCGTCGAAGAAGAAGATAAGCTCCGGAATCGCGTCGATCTCTCGGCCGCGCCGACCCGCTCGGTCCTCCGCGCCGTCGCCGAATGGTGCTCGGACATCGACGACCGCGCCGTCTGTTTGCTTTTGAGCTCAAAGGCCGGGGCGAAGCTGTACGAAAAATACGTATCTCGACCCCGTCTCCGCGTCTTCGAGCTCCTCTCGCAACTCCCCTCCTGTTCCCCCGCGTTGAATGAGCTGCTCGCGACGCTCCCCCGACTCTCGGCCCGCTACTACTCGGTTGCCTCCTCCCCTCTCGTCGACCCTGCGACCCTCCGCTTCGCCTTCTCCGTGGTGCGCTTCGAGGCCGGCGGCCGAGTCGTCGACGGCGTCTGCACGACCTGGCTCGACCGTATTGTCGCCACAAATCCGGTCATCCCCGTCTTCGTCAAGACCTCCTCCGACGCCTTTCGCCCCCCGGACGATCCCGCCGCGCCCATCGTCATGATCGGCCCCGGCACGGGCGTCGCTCCCTTCGTCGGCTTCCTCGACCACCGCGCGTTCCGCTCGCCCCCTCCTGCCCCCCGTCTCCCCGGGTCGCGCCCGGCGCTCCCCGGCTCGCGCCCGGCACTCGCTCGCCCGGCTGCGCGCACCCTCTTGCCCGAGACCACGCTCTACTTTGGCTGCCGCGCTCGCGACCTCGACTGGATCTACCGGGACGAGATGAACGCCCATCTCGCCCGGGGTACTCTCTCGAACCTCCGGTGTGCCTTCTCGCGCGAAAACAGCACCACCAAGGTCTACGTCCACCACCTCATGCGCCAAGACGCCAAGGTCCTCGCCGCCTTGATCGCCACCAAGGGCGCCGCCGTCTACGTCTGCGGCGACGGCTCTAATATGGCCCGCGACGTCCACGCCGCCCTCGCCGACGTTCTCGTTTCCGCCGCCGTCGTCAACGACCTTCCCGCCGCCGAAGCCTACCTCGCCGCCATGAAAGATAACCACAAGTACCTCCTCGACATATGGTCCCCCGTCGACGACTACGACGCTCCCTAATTTATCGCCGCTGCCGTCGACGACGTCGACGCCACCCCCCCCCCTCTCGCTGCTGCTTCCCTTGCTTGTAGGTGGCACCGACCACGCATCTCTGGATCGACAAAGACACCGTGCACACCCACGCTGCCCCCACCCGACCCGACCCAACAAGAACAAACCCCTAAATTTAATAATAATAACAACAAATCATCTGATAAATAAATGTCCGACGAACGATGAATGAAGGACTATCGCACCTACAGCCGATTCGCCCGGGACCCGCAGGTGTTTCTACACCTGGTCGACTCGGTCCTGTACACCTTGGCCCAACAGGAATCGGTTGTTCGCGTATGGTCCGTCGGCTGCGCCGGCGGCGAAGAGCCGTATTCGATTGCAATAGCCTGGCATTGCGCCATCGCGGCCGAGTTTCCGGGCGTACGGCTCGAAATCGCAGCGACGGATCTCGACGAAGCATCGCTGGACCGCGCAAGAGCCGGAGTCTTCGACGCGCACGCCGTCGCCAATTTGCCGGTCGAGTGGATCGCGAGGTGTTTCGACGCGAACAATCGTCGAAGATACTCGCTGCGCGACGAGGTCAGGGCCTACGTGAGGTTCGCGCACGCCGACGCCCGGACCGACCCGCCTCCGGGAAGGTCATTCTCCTTGATCACCTGCCGCTATTCGGTCTTTCTATACCTACCCGCGCCCGCGTGCTGGCTTATCCTTCAGACCATGGTGGGAGTCCTGCGCGAGGCTGGATACCTCGTCACCGGACTCTCGGACCAGATGCCCCAGGGCTTCGAGAGTCTCGGCTTGATCTCCCTCCATCATTGCGAGACAGATGTGCCCAAGGGCCTCTACCGCTTGCCGTCAGAGACGACGGAGGTTGTTTCGGACTACCCCGAGTCGCTCGCCGAGTTGCTTGCTCGAAGACGCCGCACGTCCTCGTTCCCGCTCAAGCGCGGCGACCGTGACGACTTTGACGACAAGCCCTCGTTCTTCTCGACACGCAGTCGCAAGATCCTCGTCCGCTCGACGCTCGAACATCGCGTCCTCTCGGAGAAGGAGGAGGAGGAGGAGACGAAGGCTTCTTCTTCTTTTTCTCTGGTCTCCGACGAGACGCCAGAGAAAACGGTATCCGTAGTCTCAGAACCGAGACGTCGTCGCGAGCGGCCGCGTCAAATTTTTGTCGCTCCTACCGTTCATCCATTGTCGTCAACATCATCTTTACCTTCGCGGGCAAAGCAGCCTCGAGACGAGACGATCGCCGCAGCTCCAAGAACTACTAAAGTCGCGAAGCCCTTCGCGATCACACGATCTCCCTCGGTCTCGAAGACCACCACCGAGCTTCCGACCGCCGAAATGGCGAATATATCCCTGCTGTGCGATGACGACCACGCTGTTTTACTCTCTCGGGATGAAACCGAGCGGCTGGTCGAGCGCTTGATGGCTGACGTCGTGCGACGCGAGCAGCGAATGACAAAGTTGCGCGAAGATCAGCAGCGCGCGCTGGACCAAGGCCGAAATACGAGCAAGGTCTCGCAACACGCGTTCGAAGACTTCCTGAAGCGCGTCGCGGCCGACCTCGAGAGACGGAAGCAATCGCTCGCGCGGCTCCAGGGGACTCTGGCGCGGGACGAGATTTCATCGGACAACAGGCTATGTCGTCGTCAGGAGCAACTCGGACTCGCCGGGCTCAGGACCATCGCTGCTCGAAGTGCTCCCTGCCAACACGCGCCGCTTGCCGTGCGGCCGAACCGTCTCGTGCGGTTCCTCCTGCGGTCGCACGCTTATACGCGCGGGACAGTGGACCGGTGTCATCATCGAGCCGCTGCTGAAAGTTTCAGCAGCTCAAGCCTCCGACGGCGTGGCAACGAGGATCTTGAGCCTTTGCCGAGTCCGAGTCCTAATTTGCTCGCCACTTGCCGCGGTGTCCCAGACCAGAAGAGTGTTCTGAAGTGCAGCCTCAAGCTGGGGACAACGACGCTCGGCTTTAAGAACGATCTATTTGCTGGCGAAGGATCTGGCAATTCGAGTTGACTAGCTAGTGATGGGCTCTAGTAGACAGGCTACTACTAATATCGTCGGACCTCGATCTGGACATAATAAATTAAAGACGTCGGTCAATCCACCCACCCACTCGTGGTAGCAAGCCAGCGCGAGCCCGATCTCTCTCTCTCTCTCTCTCTCTCTCTCTCCGGGACAAACCAACAACCAAAAAGAGACTCGCGGCGGGTCTATATAGAGGGCGTCGTGAATTGAATAAAAGAAGAAGAAGAAGATCTCGAACAACGGTGGTTCTGCGCCGGCAAACGTGGTCCACAGTTTGACGACAGTTACAATCAAGGGCCTTTGTTTATTGTTTGTGGGCCTGTGTGAAGGCGGCGTGGGGGGGGGATTCTTGAAGTTTCGTGTATGTATGCGCGTAGGATTATTATTAGCTAACGTAGATAATGGTTGAAGGATACAAGTTGATTGATAGTAGTGTTTGGGGCCGGGAGGTTAGCTGCCTTCAATTCAGCCCAGGTGTATTGGATTTTCCTAAAGTCGTTGTTTTGGTGGTATACGCATAATTGCATTTAGGAGGTACCAGTGTTTGTTTGTTGTTGTATTCCTAAAGAGTACTGAATATTTGGAGAGTCTGAACCCCCCTCTCTGAAAGATGACGACGCGGGTGATGGGGCAGCCGCGCAGCGGTCCATAGGGGTCGACGAGAAGGGCGACGAGGTGGTGGTCGGTAGGCGCCACGAAGACCGAGAAAGCAGCAGGGGGCCCCGCGGCGGCGATCCCCAGGCAACAAGAAGAAGAAGAAGAAGATAAGACAATGGGAGGGTGGGAGGCCGTGATGATGGTGGTGATGGGCGCGTTGAGGCAGGGTGGAGTGAGGAGTGAGGAGGTGATCCGCATCAGAGGTGTGGGCGCGAGCTGGCCAGGAGACTTGTACCGCGAGGCGGCCTACGCCTACAACGTGGCGTCGGAGAACGCGGACAGAGCGCACGTGGCTTACGAAGCGTCGACGTCGGCCGACGGCCAGGAAGAGCTCGCGGAGAACGGGCTCGGCGCGCCGGACTTCGCAGGGTCCGACGTCGGGTGCATCGATGATTGCGAGGAGTTGTTGTTCTTTCCAGCGGTCGCGGGGGCGGTGGTCCCCGCGTACAACTTGCCGAGTCTGAACAGGACGCTGGTGGTGGATCGCGAGTCTCTCGCGCAGATATTCCGAGGCGAAGTTCGCGCGTGGAATTACGAGGGTTTGGGCGTGACAAGCCGGGAAGACGCGGTGCCCGAAGATCACAACCGGAAAATCCGATCGTTGTTGCCCGACGCCGAGATCCACGTGGTCGTGCGAGCGGACGGCTCTTTTCCCGACACGACGACGAACGCGTTCGCGAGCGCGCTGACGGCGTTCGAGCAGACGTTCGGCATCAGCCACGGAAGTGGGAGGAACCAAGACGGCGTGAGTTGGTGCGGCTGGAACAACCCCGAGGCGACCGAGGTGGGGGTGACGGTCGATCTGGTCGACGGCGGCAAGATGATGTCGTGCGGTTCTTGGAATTACACTTTAGTCGGCAGCAACGCGGACGTGATGGCCGTCGTCGAAGCGCTGCCGAGTTCGATTGGGTACGTCGAGTACGACTCGATCAAGGCGCTCCCAACGGCGCCGACCAACTTGAAAATCGCCGACATGGTGAACAGATGGGGTCACGTCTTGACGCCGTCGACGAACTCGATCGAGTTTGCCATGATGGAGTACGGCGACTCGTTCGACGAGAACAATATCGTCGCGCTCGTCGACGCCAAGGGACCCGACGCGTGGCCGATTTCGAGCTACACTTACTTCGTGCTCCACGAGCTCCCTCTCAACATCACCTGCGAAGCGCGGCAGGTGATGTTGGATTTCATCGCGTTTTTTTACGACCGCGCGTCCGGCACGCTCCCCGAGGCCGCCGGGTTCGCGCCGCTCCCCGACTTTTTGAGTACCGTGTTTCTGGACCAGATGAAGGAAAAGATTCGGTGCTACGAGCGCACGGGTTTTGCCACCTACGCCGCCGCCGCCGAGGCGTCGAACGAGACGGGAACCCAGGAGCTGCTCGTCCCTCTGACGGCGTACGACGTGATGAGATCCTACACGGATTCTTATACCGTCGCCGAAGACCTCGAGTTTGCCGAGTGGCCGCTCGTCCAGGCGGAGGATTCGATGGACGTCAAGGAACAACGGTCCCGCGCGGCCTTCGCCGTCACGAGCTTCGACGACGCGAATACGCACTGGTACGACGACGAGTGGGTCGACGACTTTTACATGGCGCCGCTCTACGTGTACGGCGTCGCGGTCGTCTACCGGCTCGACGCCCTCGACGACCTCCTCGACGGCAGCCTCGTCCTGAACGCCAACGTCCTCGCCCAAATATACTTGGGCAACATCACGCGATGGGACGACGAGGCCATCGCGGGGCTCAATCCCGACGTTGCCTTGCCAAAAAACGCCGAGATTCGCGTCGTTTCGCGCTCGCAGCCCTCGGACGACGTCTCTCTCGTCAAGCGTCTCCTCGGGTCTGCGAACGAAGAGTTCAGGAGAGTTTATGGCGACATCACGACGGAGCTCATAGCCAGGGATCCACCGACGACGACGACGCCAGACGACGACGACGACGTCGACGACGTCGACGAGGAGCTCTACGCCGACGACCTTTCGGACGACGACGACGACGACGACGACGTCGCGTCGCCGCCCGAAGACGAAAACAGGTCGACCTACAACGTCACGCGTCGTATGGCGGCGGCGGCGGCGGCGGCGGCGGAGAACGAGACGGAGACGCCGGCGTCGCTCGGCGCGCCGCTCCGCTTCGACGCCGCGGATCCCTACGGTGTCGAGGCCGTGGTGCGATTCTACGACCAGACGATCGGCTTCTTGCCTTATTCGGACGACCTCGAGCTCACGGTCGCTCGAATGGTCTCGCCCCGCGGCGGGATCGTCAACTTAACGCGGAGCTCGCTCGCGGCGTGCGTAAGCGGCGAGCTCCCCGAAGCACTCGCCGAGGAGGACGAAGAGGAGCTGTTGGCCTCGTCGTTCGATCTTTCTCGCGTCTTGAGAACGAACGACGACGACGACGACGACGACGGCTTCCGAGCAACCCAGGTGCCGACGCCTCTCGGCGGCGGCGGCGGCGTTTTTTCGACCGACGACGTCGCGGGAGACGACGGGAGCGGGGATGACGACGCGGAGAACAGCGGATTAGACGACGAGTGCTGGCCGCTCACGGCGACGTACGACGTCTCGATCAAGAAAAACCTCGTGACTAAAATATGCGAAGGATCCGTGTCGGGGTCGTCGTCGACGGTCCCCGAGCGACGATTGGTCGAGTTCACGCGATGGATCCTCAGCGGCGGCCGCGTCGACGCCGCGCTCGCGCCGCGCGGCCTCGTTCCTGTCAACGGAACGATCCGAGAGAGCCTCCGACACATGCTCGAGGAGCAGATTCGGTGTCTGGACGCCGACTCGCCGCCCGAGAAGCGGCGCGATAATCTGAGCATCGGAGTCAAAGGGGTGATCGTCGCTCTCGTAGCCTCGGTCGTCGCTCTCGCGTGGGCCTGCGCCGTCTGGACCTGGACCTATCGCGATCGCCTCATCGTCAGACTCTCGCAGCCCGGCTACCTCGCCATCCTCTGCTTGGGGTGCGCCACCTCGACCTCGTCGGCCATGTCTCCCTTCCTCGGCGCCAACACCTTCTCGTGCCAGTGGCAGCTCTTCCTCTACGGCGCCGGCTTTTCGATCATTTCGGGCGCGCTCGTCACCAAGATGTACTGCATGGAGAAGTCCATCTCGACGTCTCTGAAATTCCGGACGGCCCAGCCCGAAAAGACGCGCCGCGACCTCCTCAAAGACGCGGCGCGCGTCATGGGCGCCATGTCAGTCGGAGAAATGGCCATCCTCGCGGCGTGGGCCTTGTCCAAGGATCCTCTCCACTTCGAGAGATCGTGCGTCGATTACTACCGGAGCGACGGCGAGAAGGAGTGCGTCGAGGTCGTCGGCAAGTGCCGCTCGAGCCTCGCCGGGCCCTTCCTCGGCGCCCTCTTCTCGTACCACATGCTCTGCCTCGGCGCGGGCATCTTCATGTGCTATCGCGTTCGTAACATTCCTTCGATCATCGCCGAGGGCAAGTGGGTCTTCACCGCCGTCTACTCGCAGATCCAGCTCCTCGTCATCGCGCTCCCGCTCCTCGCGCTCGTCGAAAAGGACTACACGGCATTCACCGTCCTCAAGACGGCCCTCATTTGCGCCTGCGACACCACGGTCCTCCTCATGATATTTGTTCCAAAGATGCAGCTCGTGCTCAAGTACGGCGACTTCGACCGCGACAAGATCGTCCAGTACATCAACTCGATGGTCCACCACTCGACGCAGAACGACCACGTATACCACGGTCTCCGCAAGAGCGACGATAGCGACCGCTCCCTCAATCGCAGCAGCAGCAGCAATCTGCGACGCAGCCGGAGCGATGATGCCTCGAGCTACTACCTAAATCGCGGCGACTCGTCTTTGTGTACGACGACGGCGACGACCACGCTGCGCCCGACCACCAGCTTTGTCTCGCTCCGCCTCCCGGGCCTCCCCTCGGCGTCTCGATCATTCAGGTGCCGCCGGAGTAGTGGCAGCGGCTTGACCGGATTGAGCGACGACGACGACGACGGCTTACCCCGCCAATCGTCCGTAGTAGACCTCGAGGCCGAGCCCCGCGCGGAGGAGACGGAGGACGTCCCGCCACCCCCCGACGACGACGCCAAGTCCAGCCTGTTCCGAATCACCTACTCGACCCGGACCTCGACCGACTCGACGCAGCACTTGGACGGCGCCGACGACTCCCCCGGCAGACCACCCGCCCACAACGACCAGCGCCTCTCGAACGCGACGGTCGACGTCGATCGCGAAGAAACCAAGACGCCGCCCTCGTCTCGAGGGAGTGGGAACCAGAGGAGCTGACTAGACGCCGCGAGCCCTTCGGATATCGCTGGATTCTCCTGGATGTGTCATAGTACCGACCCGTCTCTTTCGTTTGGCTGTGATGACGGCACTCAATCATCATCATCATCATCATCATCATATCTGTGTTTTTGCGGGCGGGACGACGCGCTGATTCTGAGCGCCCGACAACTCCAAAAACAGCAAACCTAGCCACTGGACCAAAGCCCGAGCCAGATAGACGGACGGACGGACGGACGGACGGACGGACCTCGAGTGCAGAGCTGGCCGTCTGGACCACCTTTCTTCTTCGTTCGTGTGTATGTTGTAGTGGTGGCCATGATGATCATCATAATCAAGAAGAAGAAGACCCTTGCCTCGCAGCAGCACTGCCAGAAAGAAGCGCGTCGATGATGAAGAAGATGATGATGATGTGCAAATGTGTGCATGCAAAGGAAGTCTGCGCAGGTGTCACATGTTCTTCGTGCTGGTCACACGGTGACCACCGCGCACGTTGTCGGCGGCGGCGGGCTATATCGTCGCCGCCGTTTACCCCCCCCTCCTTTTAAAATATAAAGTGGAACTAGCGTCCCTTGTCGTCGTTTTCGTAGTACAGTACAGTGCAGTGCACCCCCCTACATAAAAAATAAATTGATCCTTGTTTCACAAGTCGAGGAGGCTGGATATCGCGGGGGTATCTCGGTAGGGATCGGGATCGCGGAATTTGCGGCCCTTCTTGCCCCAGCGATTCGCCCGCTTGGTGACTAGGTGGCCTCGCGTCGCGGAGGGAGGTTCCACCGGGTGATGTTCCACCTCCGAGTCGGGGACCCCGGAAATGTCAAAACCGGCGTCGCGGGCGGCTCTGACGACGTTGCCAGCCCTCGTATTGTTGGGTTTGGCGTCGAGCTTGGGTCTGAGGGAAGTCTCGAGGGCCGTGGTTCTCGTGTCGGCGAAGAAGGCGTCTCGATCGCTGCAGTCGGGCGGAGGGTGGCAGTAAAGGAGCGTGCCGTCGAGGTAGTCTCGAACGAGGTCTAACGCGGCGCGACGATGGTCGTTCGCGCCCGAGCCGGAGGCCTTGTAGCCGCGCGCCTCGCAGTAGGCGTCGAGAACGTCCTTGCCTTGACAAGAGGTTCCGTAGAGGAGGTCGAAGACGGGCGCGGGGACGCGAGAGGCGACGAGGCGAGCGGCCGAGACGGGATCGCGCGCGCGAGAGAGCGGAGCGACGCCGCAGCACAGGAGCTCGGCCGCGCCGTTGGCAACGAGCGCGGGGAAGACGAGGCCGGGACAGTCGCAGAGCTCGAGGTCATCCCCCACGAGCAGCGTCTGGAGGTGCTTGGTCTTGCCCGGCGTCGCAGAGACGGCCGCGCGCGCGCGATGACCCGACCCTCTGAGCGCGTTCACGCACGTCGATTTGCCGACGTTTGGGTACCCTACCATGCCGATGCAGGCGCGCTCGCGTTTGGAGGGGCGTCGCCCCACCTCCAAAAGCTCGTGGGGCTGCAGCACCCGCGGCTCCTCGGCGTCGCGCGCGGGCTTGGACGAGAAAAAGACGCACTCGAGGCCGTCGCTTTCAAAATAGTCGGCCCACGCGCGCCGCTGGCCTGGCCGGAGAAAGTCCGACTTGTTGACGACGACCACCACCGGTATCTCGAGCGTTCTCGCGTATTCGACGAGCGAGGGCGGCACGAAAAACTCGGGCCATCGCGCGTCGACGACGACGAAAACGCAATCCGACCGCTCCAGCGTCCGCCACAGCTGCCGCCACACCTCGAGATTCCGTTCGAAGGGCGTCGCGACCGTGCTCGCGAGACCCGCGCGCCGCGACCGCTCGGCCTCCTCGATCTCGGCGACGCCGCGGCGCCACGTCAGAAACGCGGCGTCCTCGCGCGAAGCTAGCTCTTCCGCGCTCGTCTTCTCGTCCCACGACGGACGCCGCGGCACCGCCAACGGTTCGAACAGTCGACCCTCCGCCGCCGCCGCCGCCGCCGAGAACGACGCCGCTCTCGTCCGCACCAGCACCACCTCCTCCTCCGCTATCGCCGCCTCCTTGGCGCGCTCCAGGAAGGCCTCCACAGAGTCGGGGGCCTCCAGCACCGAGGTCAAGTTCGGACCTTCGCGAGCCACCACGCCCTGCTTGGGTTTCACCTGCGCGTCGCGACCCGACCGCTTCCCCCGCGTCACGATCAACGCGCTCCGCTGCGAGTGGAGACCCGGCCGCCCCTTCCGCGTCCGCTTTTGCGATGCCATAAATTCCGGAATTCTATTATAACCCTTGACCGTGTGACAGACACACACAACAAATTCGTGATGCCCCGCAGCGTGCGGCGGCGGAGGCGGCGCGTGGCGCGCACGCGCGTCGCGCGCGACGCGTTCGTCGACTCGTGCGAAATGTTCGAGCTCGCCGCGGCTGCCGCCGCGTCGTCGACGACACCGTTCGTGTCGGTGCCGCTGCCCCTGAGGAGTCTTGTGCCTGCGAAAAAGGCGATGGCTCTCTGCGAGATGGGCGGCAAGGGCCGCGGCCTTGTCGCGACCCGCGACCTCCCCGAGGGCACGACGCTCTGCTGCGAGAAAGCGATCGCGATGACCATGGACTGGGAGCACGACGACGACGAGTCTGCCGCCGAGTCTGCCGGGGAGGGCAACGCGGACGCGGCGCGGCTCTTGCTGCGGGTGTGCGCGATGGCGCGGCGGAACCCCGGGTTGTGGTTCGAGAGCGGTCTCTCGGAGCTCTTTCCGCGGTCCCGGAGGGAGGCGCGCGGGCTTGCGGCCTGGGGGTGCAGTAATTCTGTTCTAGACGCGGCCGTCCGAGACGCGGTGACGACGCTCCGGAACGAGCGCACCCCCGGAAACTGGGGGCTGCTGCCGCTCATCGTGCGCCACAACGCGGTCGACGTCTCGACCTGCGGCGAGACGCTCTCCTACCCCTCCTCGCCCCTCGTCGGTCTGGCGGGCCTCGCTCTCTACGCGCGTTCGTCCGCGTTCAATCACGACGACGACCCGAACGTCCTGCGCTGGCACTGTGGCGACGTCGGTGTCTGGCGCACCAACCGCTTCGTGCGTGCGGGTCAGGAGCTCTGCGTCTCGTACGTCGAGTCCGACCTCCTGCGCACGCCCGCGCTCAAGCGCGAGGCCCTCGCGCATTTCGAGCCCGCCGTAAGAGGAGGAGGAGGAGGCGGCGGCGGCGAAATCGTCGTTCGCGCGCTCGACGTCGCGGCTCAGAATCGCTGGATGCAGCTCGACCCCGAAGACCGCCTCGCGGGCCTCGCCAAGCTGCGACCCAAGATCGCGTGCGACAAGATCCAACATCGCGTCCTCAGGGCTGTCTCGTTCGCGAGCCTCGGCAAAGCCGCCGACGCTCGGCGCGAATTTCTCGAGGTCGTCCGGCTCTGCAAGCGCCTCTTGCCCCCCAACGACGAACAGACCGTCGTCTTTCTGGTCCACGCCGCGCGCGCGGCTCTCGCCTCGGGCGAACCCAACCAGGCCGCCGCTCTTCTCGGCGAGGCCCTCGCCGCCCACGCCGCGATCTTCGGGGGCGGCCAACTCCTCTTCGAGTGCCGCTTTGCGACGGACCTCGAACTCGACCTCGGCTACCGACCCGACCCCGATCTCCGACGACTGTGTATTATGACCTAACGTTTTTTTTCAAGGCGTCGTCGCCAGCGAGTCGCGGAGGCGACGGTGGGCGTCGGTGGGGGAGCGCGTCCGTCGGTCGGGCCGGAGCGCCTCGGTCGCGTCGTCCATGAGCCAGACGGTGAGGGCGTAGCGATAGTAGTCCCCAAAGGGCGTAAACTCCTCGACGGAGTGGTCCTGGCGGTCGCAGTAAAAGGCGATGAGCCTGTCGCCGCGGGGTTCGATTCCGGGCGACGGCTCGTCGCCATTCCACGGGACAAACCTCCCGCCGGACTCGACGACGTAGCCCGGATTCATGTAGTAAATGAGTCCGATAAGCCGGCGATCGTCGCCGCCGTGGTTATCCAAATGGACCGGAAAGGCGCCCCCCCGGAGGTAGCAGCTGAGCATGTTGGCCGAGGCGTCGGACGAGAGTCGGGCGCCGCGCTCGGCCGCAAGTCGAGGCGAGAGACCCGTCAGCGCGAGCATCATC
The DNA here is from genome assembly GCA_029834535.1 of Chrysophaeum taylorii. Lineage (NCBI taxonomy): Eukaryota > Pelagophyceae > Pelagomonadales > Pelagomonadaceae > Chrysophaeum > Chrysophaeum taylorii. The sequence continues at coordinate 164,084 of JAQMWT010000695.1, forward strand.
GCCACCGTGCGCGGCGCGCGGCGGAGGTCCTCGGGGGACAGGAGCTCGGCGTTGGTGCGGTCGATGCCCGGTTGGTCGAAGTCGAGCGACGCGTGCTCGGCGACGAACGACGCGTGCACGCGCTCCGCCTCGCACCGCAACGCCTCGCAGTCCGCCAAGCCCAACACCCCGTCGATCACCGCGACCTCGTCGCAAGCCAGCGCCCGCGCGATCTCGCCGCTCACGCCCGCGACGCGTCGCGCGAACTTCTCCTTGGACGATGCAAGGATCCTTATTGCAGATAAGTCCTCGGGGGGTGCCTTCTTATCGGGCGACCTTTTCCTCTTTCCCGAAGGCGAAGGCCTCGCCTTGCCAAATCCGCGCGCAGCAAAGCACGCGCCTCTATCGCGCATCGCCGACGTCAGCGCCAAACTGCTCACGAAGACGAGGCACACCGCCACCATAATAATCCCTCCCGTTGATCCTTCCGTTAGCCATCCGTGATCCTGGACCGGCGCCAGCCTGGCTCCCATGCCCGGGAGAGGTCCGAAGTTAGTTAGTTAGTTCACTCCCGACAACTAATAACCGTCGTCTCTTTGCGAGGAGGAGGAGTCTGTGTGGGGTTGAGGTTGCCGCTCCTGTTGCAACATACGATCCTGTATCTCCCGCCCTGAGGGCCACTCAAAGTCCTGGGGACTCTCTCTCTCTCTCTCTCTCTCTCCGCGTATCGAGGTGATTTCCGGGCATCTATGCTTTTTTGGTCATTTTATGATGTTCTCTCTCGGTATTTAGGGGAGCTGTCGGAGAGAGATATATCTGGGATACCTACCTCGGCGAATCTTGTTGGCTACGAGTCATTCACTGTGGTGCCGCACAAAGCAAGGAGTGACCACCGGATGCTCCCTCTGTCGTCGTCGCTTCAAGAGGTCCACGTACGTACATCAAAAGGTCCACACGGAGACGGCGAAGGGAACATCGAAATCGAATGAGGCCGTGGTGCGCGGCCGACGCGGGTGACCCACAAAAGGGTGGTAGCTCGGGAGGGGCTCGAAAAACTCAAACCAAGTCGAAACCCAGTCACGGCGTGCGATCTTGTGTTCACGAAGGCGGCGTTTCTTGGCTGCGGTGCGCTCAATGCGCAGGAGGTCGTCAATCTCAACGTGCCGTGCCATGTGTTCCTTGTGAGACGTCGCTTCGGCCTCGGCTCGCTCGCGCTCGAGAATTGCCAGTTCGCGCATCTTTCGCTTGCGCTCTTTGCGAGCCAAGACTTCGCGCGCTTTGAGCTCCGCACAGAAAGTATCTTGCAGCAATACCGATTCCTGTTTCTCGGATTCGACGTGGTGAAAGCGCGCGGGGATCTGCGTGCCCGTGCTGTCGGCCCGCGTGGCCGTTGACTCGTCTTCATTCAGCGTGTTCGTGATTGCAATCCTCCCGTGCGTCTGCACATCTTTTCTTGAGGTCTCTGTGGCCTCTTGGTTGACCGGCGCCGTCGACTCATTGCCGCCTGCACCAGTAGCATCCCCCACTATTGCCGCGGGCCTGTCCGTCGCGATGACGTCCGTTGCTGTGGAGTCCTTCCGAATCATCCGCGACTTAAGTGCCCCCACCTCGATTTCTTCTCGCGTCGTCCTCTCAGTGTTCTGTGCTTCCATCTGCGTGCGCGCACCGGGTTCTGTGCTATGATGCTATCGGCTTTTTCGGTTGTAGTTGATTTTCGAATTCGAAGATTAATTGCCAAAAAAAAAAACTTTCTACAAGAGAAGCTCGAAATCACTTACCCTCTAAGTTTCACTTCGGAGTGAGATGGTGCCTGCTCGTCTCCCGGGCTGGCCGGTTAGCACCTGCTCGCCTCCCGGGCTGGCCGGTTAGCACCCGGAAAGTCCGCGCTGGGATGAGGATCGCTCGGTTGGGCAGAACGCGACGGACAGGTCGATTGTTCAAGGACCAAGTGGACCAACACGCTTGCGGCCTGCGACGCTTTTGCACGACCAGTGGCGGGCGGTCGGTCATCAACGAGTCCTCGTCCCTCGCCTCTGCCCCAACTGCGTGATTTTCCTCTGTGATTCCGGATCGGCTCCTGCCTGTCCGGCCTGGCTCCCATGCTCGTGTATCGGGAGAGGTCTGAAGTTAGTTTCACTTCAAGTTCAACTACAAGAAAGTTCTGAATACTCCAGCTCTACGGAACGATGATGGAGTGGAGTCTTCTGCCGCTGGAAGGCTGTCGTTTTATTCTCCCACCGCCGAGCGTCGCGCGAGACGAACCGCCGTGACCCCCGGCACCGTGCCGCCTTACGACCTCTGAGGAACAAAGCATTCCCGCGGCAAGGGCACCACGCCGCAACGAGCGTCCGGGGCTTCTCCTGTCGATGGACGGCCACCCCAGCTCTGGGCGATGAGCGCCGTCAACAAAAAGCGCTCGCCATCGTGGACATACCTGTCGGCCACAATAACATTAGTCCCTTTTGTCTAGCGTAGGTCCGGTCCTTCTATGCACTCCTGCTTCCTTCGTCACATTCCTAGAACCACCTCCTGAAGGCCTCGTTTGTGCAAAATCCTAACATAGGCTCAGGTAAGCGCGCGAGCCAGAAATGATCCATGCCGTCTGCGGCGACCTCGCAGACAATTTCCAAGACCCGCGGTGGCTCTTCCAGCACACCATTCTCGCGCCCCGGCGAAACGATATTGTCAATTCTGTAAAGGCGCGCGCGACCGCGGCCTTTCCCGGAGACGAGGCAACAGAGTTCCTTTCGGCCGACGAGGTTGGGTCGGAAGACGACGCCTCGCTCTTTCAAGGCTTCTAGTTTCTCAACTCCCTGACAATCAACGGCATGCCGACTTTGCCGACTTTGAGCGCGTGCTGAAAGTCTTCGCAACCTCGACCCATCACCACTGCATTGGCACCCGATGCATCATCGATCCTATCGTCTCGCAGAGGCTCCTAGCAACTCGCCTATTGGGTGAACGGCATAGCAAAAAACCCTCGCGCGTCACCCTCACCACGAAGCAGGGCGAGCTCCCCTTGGAGCTGCCAGTTTCCCTTGCGGCCGGCCTTCGCCATAATGATCTACAAGAGCCAGACGCTCTGCAAGGTCGGCGTCCTCTTGCCCAAGCCCGTCTTCAGCCACGGCCAGCTCCACGTGGCTCTCAGCCGAGTCGGCAAGCTCGAGGGCATCGTCTTCTGGGTCGACTACTCCACCCTACCCTACACGTGCTGCGCAATACCGACAACCCCGCAACCACCCCCCCGGCGTCTACACGTGCAATGTCGTCTACCACGGGGTCTTTCCTCGGGCACCCGCCCTCTCTCCCGCAGCAGGGTCGTCGAGCGCAGAGCCCATGTCCGCAGCACCGACTCATGCGCGTTGAACAGAGAACGAAGAGTAGGAGCACCATGAGAAGGACGAGTGTTGTTTGCGAGGGACCGGGTCGAAGTGAGCGTAGCGCAAACCTTTGAGAGGATATTGGGGACCAAATTAGAATGTGCGGTTTGAGATTTGGACCGCAAAGGTTAACTTTCTGGCCTGCACTTGCAACTGTTAACGAACTAACTAGAGCCAAGCCCAGCGCACGAGGCGTAAGCCAATTCTAGCGCCGTGGCGCGAGGGATCAGAGTCATGACTTCGTTGGTATGTGGACTTTGCGGAGTGCCTTGTTGAGACCTCGGCCGTAAGTGGACTATCTTCGCCTCTTTTTTGATACAGCGGATATTCGGACTCGCTATCAACTTCGTCGTCGACATTCTTCTACGCCACCCGGCCATACCCCGTCCCGCTGCGAACTTTCTGGCTGCAAACCGGCCCGTTCGGGAGGCGAACAGGTGCCAACCTACGCCGGGAGGACCGATGCCCTCGTAAGGTGCGGGTCCGGACGGCACCGGCCTCCATCGCGACCATGACGGTGCGCGATCAGGGTCAAGGAGTTCGAAAGGAGTAATAAACTCAAAGGTCAAGTACAAAAAGAGGAGCTCAGGTTGGCGCCGAGGGAATGCCATTGGCGGGGGTCGGAGCGTCGAGCGGAAAGGAAAGCTGGGGTGAGTGGGAAGAAGGACGTTGACACAAACGCAAGGGGACATAAGGGTAAGGGCGTATAGACCTTAAAGGTGAATTATTAAGGGCAGACCGGAAGGAAAGTAGCCGATAAGAAATAAGAAAGTCGAGCGTATAGTAGAGCGGCGTGACAAGACAAGAAGACGGGGACGCGGGCCGTATGTAGGGGATGGCAGAGCGCGAGCCTAGCCGGCCGAGCGCCGCCATGAACCCGGCGGCTAGGTAAGGGTAGACAGTATAGCAGCAGGTTTCGGTAATCGTTAGCACGCGCGCTCGCGTGCACAAGGCCCTCGGTTTGGTGTCATAAAAACGTGCGTCGTATGGGCACTGAAGTAGGCGCGGGCATTGCAGTAGGCTGCTGCGTCGCTGGTGCTGGGGTATTGTGGTTGTATTCAGCGTAGTAATAAAACCGCGCTGCAGCAGCGGGATGCGGCGCTTTGGGCGCGTAGATACGTCTGCAGTGGTGTCGCTCGTCACCAAGTGGGCTCAAAAAGGTGCAAAAAAAAAGCCCTCGTAAAAGGTCAGCGCGTGAGATTACCCCAGAAGCTCGAGCATGTCGTTTCGAGCTTCCTTAAGGTCATGCAACTCGGTGTCCTCGGCATCGTCGTCAATGTCTAACACGCGTCGCAAACCCGCTCGCTGATCACGCGGCGTCCTCAGTCCGGACGATAGTACGCGCGAAGAAGACTACTGGTCTAGCCGCGCGGCTTTCGTTCCACATGACCCGTCACAAGGTTCGCGTGGAAGTTTGCCTGCCGCGGTTGTGTGAGGTTTCGCCGCCGCCGCACGCCGTGCGCGAGGATGGTCTCCTCGCGAGCGCGGACAGCAATCAACCGCCATTTTGTATTGCTTCGCTGTTTGATTTTTTTTGCTTCGAACTTGAGGTGCTGCTTGATCGGTAGCGCCGCGGGTCTTCCGCGCTTCGAAAACGTTCGACGGAACGACCCCCTGGTTCGCGCGCATCACCCTCGCAGCAGGCCGCGCCCGGTCTTCGATACTGAATCGTTAGGGATCGTTCGCGTGCGCACAAACTCGTCGGTCCCGACGTATGAACCCACTCCAGGTCGCTGAAGCGCGGCCACATATTGCCGGTAGGTGAGGTCACCCCCAGCGACCCCCACGAAAAAAACGGCCCCATCACCCCTCTTGTGAGTTCTGCCGCACGTTGTTTTTGCTCCGTCAGGTGCTGTGACGACTCATTAGTCAACGGCACGTGGTCGGCATGATCAGGCCACTGGTGTTCGTTCGAATCCTTGTCGAACACCTTGACGACCGAACTCGCCGTCGTGTCGACTGCTAACGCCGTCGTCGTGTCCCTCAACCACTGGTCCATGCGGTCGGGAACACTCGTGGCAATTTTGCCAATTTGCCACTAGGGCGGTCGCGTATGTGCGCGCACCGAAGACTCGGACGCGCTTGATGCGCGCTGCGTTTCGGCGGAAGCAGCTGTTCGAGTGCGAGTACGGGTGCGGGTTCCTCGGGCTATTCCAAGAGGTCGCGGCGCACGAGCGCGTCTGCACGAAAAGGTGTGGAGACGATACATCGGGTCTGAACTCTTCTCGCGTGGCACGCGCCCACCCCACAACCACGGCGTCCGACAGTAGCAGCCCTAAGGTCAAGGTGGTGCAGGATAAGCTGGCGACGATGTCGAGCGCGCATCGCAACCTCGACGACACGCTGCGTGACGCGGCGACCGATTACGAGGCGGCCAAGCAGGCGCTCGTATGCGCCGAGGCGCGGCTGCGCGAGCTCGGCAACATGGACCTCGGCGGCGGCGGCGACGACGAGAATCACGCCGGTGCGAATGGCGGGAGAGATGCCACCACCACCGCCAACACCACTACCACCACCACTGAGGCCGAGCGGCTAATGGCGGCCAACGTCACGCTCGAGCGCGAAAAGCTAAAGCTGCGGCAGGAACTGAAGCTGTGGCGCGAGCATTCGAACGAGGAGCACGTCGAGCTGTGCACTGAACTCGCCAAGTCGAGCGCGGTCATCGAAGAGCTGCACCAGCTGAATGTCGACTACGAAAAGCTCAATGTGGAGGCGGAAGGCCTGCGCGCGGCGGCTGCCGCGCTCGAGGCTACGCAGGACGCGCTCCGCGCGGCCGAAGACCGGCTCAAGGAACTCGAAGCAGATGCGGCCGCAGACGCGGCCGCGACGCGCCAACTGCGCGTCGAAAAGCGCGAACGTCGCCGCGTTTCCCAGTCACTCGAGGATATGAAAGAGGCCGTCGATTCGCTCCAAGGGGAAAAGGAAATGCTCGTCGCCGCAACCGTCCAGCTAGAGCGCGAGAAGGAGGAGCTGCGGCGCGATCTCGAACTTTGGCGCGAGTCGCACGAGCATTCCAACGAGGAGCACGCCGAGCTGTGCGCGGAGCTCGACGAGTCGACAGTGGTCATCAAACAGCTCCACGCCGACTACGACGCTGTCAAGGCCGAAGCAACGCGGCTTCGCTCGATTGCAAGCGCCCACAAAACGACGCGGCAGGAGCTTGAGGCATCGCGAGCACGCGTCGACGACCTCGAGGCGGCGCGCGAGAACGGAGACGCCGCCGCGGCACGCCAACTTCGAATCGAGAAACGCGAGAGGCGAAGGGTCTCCCAGTCCCTGGAACGCACCAAAGAGGTCACGACTGCGCTCGAGGCCGAGAAAGCAATGCTTTTGGGAGCAAACATCACCCTCGAAAGAGAAAAGTCCGAGCTCCGGCGCGAGCTCGAGCTGTGGCGTGCGTCTCACGAGCATTCCAACGAGGAGCACGCGGACCTGTGTGCGGAGCTCGACAAGTCGAGCGCGGTTATAGAGCAGCTCAATGCCGAATACGACTCGCTCAAGGCAGAGGCGGCCGAGCTGCGTGCGACCGCTCGCCAACAACTCGCAGACGACACCCGCGACGACGACCACAACGCCGCCGAGGCGCAAAATGGTACTTCTTTGGTACCCCACCAGCAATCTCGAAACGGTGCGGTCAACGATGAACAGCTTCGCGCAGATTACGACGCGCTTAAGAGCGAAGCGGACGAGTTGCGCCAGCTGGTTGCTGCGCACGTTGCCTCGGAGATGGCTCTTAAAGAAGAACTCGAAGCCGTGCGCGACGGCTCGCGGGTCACGGCCGCGGCTCAGCGCCAACTCGTGGTTGAGAAGTTGTATCGTCGGCGTTCCACCGAATCTCTGGACGACTCGAAGGCGCGCGTGATCAAGCTCGAGGCCGAGAAGGCAGATCTCGTCGCCAATTTTGATGCACTCGAGGCAGAATCTGAGGAGTTGCGCGAATCTGTTGCCGCGCACGAGGCTGCCGAGCTGGCGCTCAGAGCCGAGCTTGAAGCCGTGCGCGATGGCGCGGGGGTAATGGCCTCGGCACAGCGCCAACTCGTGGTTGAGAAGGGCGAACGGCGGCGTGCCACGGAATCCAACGACGGCTTTAAGGCGCGCGCGACGAAGCTCGAGGCCGAGAATGCTACACTCGTTGCCAATTTCGATACTCTCGAGGCTGAAGCTGAGGAGTTGCGCGAATCGGTTACGGCACACGAGGCGGCTGAGCTGGCGCTCAAAGCCGAACTGGAAGCTGTGCGCGACGGCGCGCGGGTTATGGCTTCGGCACAGCGCCAACTCGTGGTTGAGAAGGGCGAACGGCGGCGAGCAACGGAATGCTTTGAAGGCTCCAAGGACCGCGTGATCAAGCTCGAGGCCGAGAAGGCAGCACTCGTTGCCGACTTTGAATCCCTCAAGACTGAAGCTGAGGAGTTGCGCGTGTTGGTCGCGGCGCGCGAGGCTTCCGAGCTGACGCTCAAAGCCGAGCTCGAAGCCGTGCGCGATGGCTCGCGTGTTATGGCATCGGCGCAACGCCAACTCATGATTGAGAAGGGCGAAAGCCGGCGTTCGAACGCATCCCTTGATAATTCCAACTCGCGCGTCACGGCGCTCGAGGCCGAGAAAGCAGAACTTGTTGCGCACTTTGATGCTCTCAAGACTGAAGCTGACGAGCTACGCGATTCAGTTGCAGCTCACGAGGCCACAGAGTTGGCGCTCAAAGCAGAGCTCGAAGCTGTGCGCGATGGCGCGCGGGTAACGGCCGCAGCTCAGCGCCAACTCGTGGTTGAGAAGTTGTATCGCCGGCGTGCCACTGAATGTCTTGACGGCTCAACGGCGCGCGTGATCGCGCTCGAGGCAGAGAAGGCAGATCTCGATGCGCACTTTGATGCTCTCAATGGTGAAGCTGACGAGCTACGCGGCTTAGTTGCAGCACACGAGGCCGCAGAGCTGGCGCTCAAAGCCGAGCTCGAAGCCGTACGCGACGGCTCGCGGGTCATGGCCTCCGCGCAGCGCCAACTCGTGGCCGAGAAGGGCGAGCGCCGGCGTGCCACCACATCACTCGACGACGCCAAAGCGCGTGTGATAGCGCTTGAAGCTGAGAAGGCAGAACTCGTTGCCGACTTTGATGCACTAAAGGCCGAAGCTGAGGAGCTACGCGCTTCAGTTGACACACGCGAGGCTGGGGAGCTGGCGCTCAAGGCCGAGCTTGATGCTGTGCGCGACAGTTCGAGAGTCATGGTTTCGGCCCAGCGCCAAACCATGGCCGCGAAGGGCGAGCGTCGGCGTGCCACGGCATCACTCGACGAGTCCAAAGCGCGCGTGATCGTGCTCGCGGCTGAGAAGGCTAAGCTCGCTGCCGACTTTGATTCGCTCAAAACCGAAGCTGACGAGCTGCGCGAGTCGATTGCCGCACACAAGGACGCGGAGTTGGCGCTCAAGGCCGAGCTCGAAGCTGTGCGCGATGGGTCGCGAGTTATGGCCTCGGCGCAGCGCGAGCTCGTGGTCGAGAAGGGCGAGTGCCGGCGTGCCACCGAATCACTCGACGACTCCAAGGCGCGCACGATCGCGCTTGTTGAGGCCGAGAAGGCTAAGCCTACCACTGACTTCGACGCGCTTAATACTGAGGCTGACAAGGTCTGCGATTCAAAGGCAGCGCCGAAAAATAAAGCGCTGAATCAAAGACTGGACTCACCCGATGGCGTCTCAGAGAATACTCTGTTGAACGATGAATGCGCCCAACAGACACGGTGTGCGGCCGAAGAAGTAAAAGCTGTCGATGACGACTCTCGACATGAGATGACTGCAATCTCGGCGACTCTCGCCATCTGTCCTGCTAGCGACGACACGGCTGAAGATCTACGCGCTGTGCCTCAGTCGTCGAGTCTAGAGCAAACCTTCGCAACCTGTAAACAAGCCGTGCCTGTCGAAGACACACCGCCTCCAGCTGAGCCGCCACTGGAGTTGATATCGCAGATGATGTTGCAGTTGTTTGCCGCCGATTTGAAAGACGACAAATTGCTGCAGATTCCGGACGAACTGCGCGATCGAATCCAGGCCTCACAGTCTTTCGAAGAAGCCAAAGCGCGCTCAACTGCCCTCGAGGCAGAGAAGGCAGCGCTCATTGCACGCAACAAGACGTTGTGCCAGGAAAAGGCTGATATGCAGCGCAAGAGGCATGAAGAAGTGTGCGAAGATCTCCAAAAATCCAACGCTGTTGTCGAGCAACTGCATAAGCTAGAGGGTGATTACAACGTGCTGAAAACCAAAGCTAACAAGTTGCGCGACTCGGCTGCTGAGCATGAAGCAAAGCACCTAGCGCTCAAAACAGAACTTGATGCCATGCGCGACAGCACAGCCGAAATGAACGCCGAAGGAAAAATTGAAGCAGTAGCTGGAGTTGATGAGACGGTTGCCGACGAAGAAAAGCAACGCGAGCTAGCTGTCGAGGAGGAGCCACCATACTCTGGTCCTCACGTGCGCGATCTTGAGCAGTGTCAGCATCGTGTTGTCTCCGTGCCTGAAGAATCGGGGCGTGATGCACGACACCAATTGATGACCTCAGCAGAGATGGCACAGTCGATATTGCAGTTGTTTTCTGCTGAAGACAACGTTCTTCTGCAGCTTCCGGATGAATTGCGAGGACGTATCCAGGCAGCCCGGTCATTCGACAGGGCTGAAGCGCGTGCTACGACACTTGAGGCGGACAAGGCGACACTTATAGCACGCAACAATGCTTTGTGTCACGAAAAGGCTGAGATGCAGCGGAAGAGGCACAACGAGGTGTGCGAAGATCTCCACAAATCAAACGCTGTCGTCGAGCAATTGCACAAGCTTGAACTCGACTACGACAAGTTGAAACTCGAAGCTGACAAGCTGCGCCAGGCGGTTGCAGCGCAGAAAGCGAAGCAGCAGGCTCTCCCAAATGAACTCGATGCCAAATCTAAAGTGAGCGATACTGTCGTCGACGATGGCACGCAACGCAAGCTCACCGCCACGATGCGGGGGACCACTGCTTCTCAGTCGCGCCGCCTGCTAACATCTGTTGACGCCGAGCACAGTCAGCAGCAGGATGCCCCCCTGCCTGCAGAAGTGGAGTCTGATGCTTCTCTCCGAGTAACGGCATCTCCATTCCCTGAGATGGCACAGTCAATGTTGCAATTGTTTGGCGCCGACGACGATGTTCTGCGCCGGCTTCCAGACGAACTGCGAGAGCGCATTCAGGCCGCCCAGTCATTCGAAGAGACCAAAGCGCATGCTGCGATGCTCGAGGCGGAGAAAGCGTCGCTTATTGCGCGTAATAAGGCTTTGTGCCAAGAACAGGCTGATATGCAGCGGAAGAGGCAAGAAGATGCGTGGAAAGATCTCCACATCCCAAACACTGTCATCGAGCAATTGCGCAAACTCGAGGCCGACTACGGTGCGCTGAAGCCCGAGTCCGACAAGTTGCGCGACTCGGCTGCAGCGCAAGAAACGAAGCAGCTGGCGCTCCAAGCTGAACTCGACGCACGTCGTGAAATTGTGCCAGACTATGCGGAAGCAGGTGGGTCTGAGGGTGGGTCTATTCCCAGAACTGCGAGACTTGAGGCTGCTCTCAGCGATTCGGAGGCGCGTACAGCGACGCTTGAGTCTGAAATGGTGAGGCTTCACGACGAGATCAACGAGCTCAAGGCCGAAGCGGACGAGCTCCGCGACTCGGCTGCTGTGCACGAGGCAACGGAGCTTGCTCTCAAAGCTGAGCTTGATTCAGCGCGCGACAGCACGAGGGTCATGGCCTCAGCGCAACGCCTGCTTATGATTGAGAAGGGCGAGCGTCGGCGTGCGTCGGCATCGCTCGACGATTCAAAAGCACGTGCGGTCGTGCTTGAAGCCGACAAAGCAAGGCTTGTAACCGAAGTTGGCGCCCTCAAAGCCGAAGCGGACGAATTGCGGGACTCAGCTGCTGCGCAGGAGGCGACGGAGCTCGCTCTCAAAGCCGAGCTCGAGGCAATGCGCGACAGCATGCAGTTGATGGCCTCGGCGCAGCGTCAACTGATGGCAGAAAAGGGCGAACGTCGGCGAACGTCGACACGGCTTGACAATTCTAAAGCACGCGCTGCCATGCTCGAGGCCGAAAATACAAAGCTCACGGCAGAAATTGATGCGCTCAAGGCCGAAGCTGACGAGTTGCGGGACTCGGCTGCTGCACACGCGGCAGCGGAGCTGACTCTCAACGCCGAACTCAAATCAATGCGAGACGGCACGCGAGCTATGACTGCAGCGCAGCGCCAACTGATGTTCGAGAAGGGTGAGCGTAGACGAGCTTCTGTGTCCCTAGACAATGCCAGAGCACGTGCGGCGATGCTCGAGGCTGAGAAGAATGCGCTCGAAGCCGAAGCAGTTCAGTTGCGACACAACAACAGCACCTTGGACCGAGAAAAGGCTGAGCTGCGGCGCGAGCTGGAGTCGTCGGTACAATCATGCGATCGTTCAAAGAAGACGGATGCTGAGCCAGGCGCTGGCGAGAAGGCCGGCGCTGTGGCTGAAAAGCTTCGCAAGCTTCAAGCGGACCACAGTGTGCTGAAGGCCGAAGCAGCCAGACTACGTCGAGCGGTGGCATCAGCGGAGTCACGGTTGCCGGGAGGTAGTGAAAAGTTGCCAGACGCCGTCGGCAAGCATCATCATCCACACCAGAAGGCCAAGCGCCAGCTACGTGTCGAGGAGCGCGAGAAGCGCCGCGCGGCAGCCTCTCTAGAGAAGGCGACTGCAATGTGCCAACAGCTGCAGGCTGAGGTCGAACGTCTAAAGCTGCAAGATAGTGGGGTTGTGGCAGAGCGAGATGCCTTGCAGCTACGTGTTGCCACCCTTGAAGCTGAGCGTGACAAGCATCACGACTCTGCGAACGAACTTGCGCGGGAGCTCGAACAATCTACTCTCCTCATCGAGGAGCTTCACGATCTTCATATGCAGTACGACGCTCTCAAAGCCGATGCTGACAAACTGCGTGCTGAGCGCCCGATGCGGCTTACGAACCAGCCGCCCGAGATATTAACGAACGATGCGTTCGTGATGGCAAACCAGATGGAAGCCGACCTCCCGGCGGAGGCTGATGCAATGGAGCCCGTTCGATCAAAGGACGATACTACGAAAGTTGACCCGACTATGGAGGCCGATGCGACGGAAGCTATCCCAATTAAGGCCTCTCCGCCGATAGAAAAGATCACGCCCGAAAAGAAGGAACCGGAAGTCGAGGATCACGTTGACGACGAAATGGATATCACGTATCACGATCACCACGACGAGCGGCACTCAGCGCGTCGCAATGCATCGGGCTACGTGCGTCATCACCACTCGCACAAGAAATTGCGAGTGCGTCTCGGCCACCCTGTCCTTGTCGGCGGAAAGAAACAGAATAACAAGCGGCACCACAAAATGGACGACGAGGAGGCTAGCGATGATATTATTCCTCGAGAAGTGAAGACCCCAACTTTGCGAGAAAAAGAGGAAGAAACTCCAGAACAGCGCGATCTGACACCAGAACTTGAAGCGCTCAAATCCCTAGTAAAGCAACTGCATGATGATCAAGTCGATTTCAAGCTCGAGAACGAACGGCTTTGTGCCGAGGTAAGCAGCTCGAAAGACGAGACACGACAACTTCGAGCCCAACTCGCCAGCGCCTTTTTGCCAGCTCATACTGTTGACGAACCACCCATTATTGAGTCGCCATTGCCTACCCTGTCGACGGTGGCCTTACCACACGAAGTTGACCAAGTCGCTGGTGTCGGCGCTCCCGCGTGGGTAGAGACCGACGCAGCAGTACGAGAGCGTGCATTGCCAACGCGAAGAAGCACGGAGGCGCCGTCGAAATTGGTATCAGAAGAAACACGGGATACCGATGATGGCGTCGAAGAGGAAGCCGCTGTTCCGAAAGAAGAGAGTAATGACGACACTCGTGCGTCGAAATCATCCGCAGCAGACGCGCCGAACGCGACCGAAGTGAACGAGGACGCCACCTTTCAGGAAGAAAAGAAGGCAATTGCAGCGCAGCTTACGGAGAGCGTCCTTCAGACGGCTCTTTGTGAAGCCGCTGAAATTCTGTGCAAGCAGATGCATGCCCACACTACGAATCGTAAGGGCGACGCGTCAACAGACGCGGCGGCAGCAGCCGCGAACGAGTGGAATGTAGTTGCGGGCAAGCTCTCCGTGTGCCTCAATCACCACAGAGACGTGCTCAAGAACGAGCTTCAGGTCCCAAAATCACCAGCTTTGGCACCGAGCATGTATATTAGCGACGAGATGGTGGCGGCGGATGCTGCTGGGCCCTATCTTGAAAACGTGAGCAGTACTTTGCCGCCGCCGCCGCCGCGGCGCGAAGCTGCGATCCCGGCGCCGCGTGCTGATTCCCCCTTGAGAGTTCAGGAGATAAGCGACGAGGAACCAAGTCCACCGTACGGCCGGCGATGGTCAGCAGCACGGAGCTCTGGGAGTCCGCCCCGGCGCAGACACACATCACCTCCGACGTATGTACGCAGCGACTCGTCGCCATCTCCCAACAGCGCAGTGAAAACGCTCGTGCTGCAAGCTCAGAAAGATCTGGACACTCTCGCGCCTCGGAGCCGAGTATCCCCATCAACTCCGCTCGATCCTCCTTCGTCGCCGTCCTCCCGCTTCCCAAGCAGCTATCTCTCGTCGCCGGAGTTCTCAATGCTCAAGTCGCCTCGCGCCGACACCCCGCAGCGACCCTCCAAGTCGGTCAGCTTCGCCACGCCCTTGTCTCCCCCGCCGGCCAGCTCGAAAGGTACCGAAGAAGGCGCTGGCACGAGGTCATCTTGGTCGCCCATGTCGAGCCGCGACCGCGAACCGCGACGCACCTCCACGGGCCCAAAACAAAGTACGGTCCGTGGATCACCGCACATCAGCTCACCGCCTCGACGCGCCCTCGAGCCGAAACTAACGTCGGTCATTTCGTCTTCCGAGCGGATTCCCATCGACGCCGATGCGCTTATTGAGGATTTGGCGTCGCTCCGATTCGAGGGTGACTTCCAGATGTTCCTCGCGTCGCTCGAGCGTTTTTCTGACGAAGCATTCTACCAGACCTTCAACATGACGCGCGACGCCTTCAAGAATCTCCCGGTTTGGAAGAAGCACCAGCTCTCTCGCCACCCGCACTAGGTAGACGGCCGGCGGTGAGAAACAAAACAAGAACCTTCCGTAGAGACGGCTGCTGCAGTGGTGTCCTCCATCTTCGACGGCTTCCACTAGTAGTGGCGCGAATCTTCTCTCTTCTCTTCTCTTCTCGCCGCCGCGTTATCACACCACCACCCCTTTTTTGGTCGAATAATAGGGTCGTCGTCGTCGTCATCGTCGTCGTCAAAAACTAGTCTTTATGGGAGGTGTGACGCCCTGGGCGGCGAGCACAAGGGGTTCCGCGACGTGTGGTTCGCCTCGGTGTCGGGCTCGGGCGAGCACCTGTGGTCAGAGCAAATTGGGACCGCGAAGGTCGCGGGCATCGCCGTGGACGATCGAGGCGGCGGGAATTGGGCGCACGCCCCGGGCCAGATGGACGCGTGGGTCGGCGCGTGGAGCGAGACCGAGTGGCTGCGGCATCGTGGCGCAAGGTTTGGAGGTTCGGTTTTATTCGCGGGCGGAGCGACGTACGTATGGACGAACACCGCGGCCGACGCAGCGAAGGTAAGGGCGAGGTCTGGGTGGCGCGGTACACCTCGACCGGCGACCTTTCGTGGGCGACGCAGCTCGGAACTTCGAGCGCCGAGTCTTTGGGCGGGCTGGCCGTCGACGACGCTCTCTATGCCGTTGGCACGACCTTCGGCGACCTCGGATCTCCGCATCTGGGCCGGGGCGACGCTTGGGTGTTCCGCATCGACCCCGGCGATGTCGCGTGGACCGCGCACGTCGCTGACCGAGCCGCGGCCGTCGACGGGGAGGGCGTCTACGTTGCCGGGACAACCTTCGATACTTTCGACCAATTTTTCAAGCCGGGCGGCTTCGACGTCTTTGTCGCCAAGCTCGCGAATGACGCCGGGGACATCCCGTGGACGAGCATGATTGGCTCGCGCGACGTCCGAGCTATCGCGGTCGCTCGAGACGTCGTCTACGTCGGCGGGGCTACTTTCGGGACCCAACGCCGGCAAGAGCGACGCCTGACTCGCCCTCTTCGACGCCGGCAATCTTATCGACGAGGCGCAGTTTGCCGAGGCAGACCGCGACACTCTCGACGCCATTGCTGCCGCCCCGAACGGCGACGTCCTCGTAGCCGGCGCGACCGGCGGCAGCTTTGGCAAGTGCAACGCCGGCCTCCTTGACGTCAGGCTCGCGCGCGCCCCGACCGACGCCGTGCTCGCCTTCCTCCGGCGCCTTCGAACACAACAACAACGACACCAAAAATAGCTTTGATTGGAGACTGCCTCTGTTTTGAACTGTATATTTACCTTGTGATCGATCGTCTTCGTCCTGCGACATAGTATTATAGATCTCGAGATCGATCCCAGCGCAGACAGACAGACAGACAGACAGACTGACTGACAGTTCGCGCACGAAAGCACGCACGATGAATGAATGCGACCACAACACGGTCACGAGCTTCTTCTTCTTCTTCTTCCGTCGCAGCAGTCATGCCGAGTGGTGGGTGATGGTGATTTCTCTGTACACACTTATTACACTATAGCTGTCTTGTAGTAGGCACGACGACGACAACATCTTGGTGGTCGCCGCGCCGCCGCATGGAGAGATGACGCCAACGACAGTAGACACATTCTGCAGTACTATTATCAACACCACCGCCAGCTCGGGTGTATAATGTAGGCGCTTAATTAAAGTATGATGCAGTTTTACTTCAACATTTTTGCGTTACGAAAGTAGGTTGGATACAGGCATTGGATACCAAGTTACGGCTGCAAGCAATGCTGCGATTCGCCGTCATCGCTGCGTTCTTGAGCGCAGCCCTGGGTCGAGGGGTCTCGGTAGTGTCTTCGGTGGAGGAGCTGCAAAGTTTGCTTTCGGCACAAACAACTTTCGAAGCCGAGGCCGCCGCCGAAGGCGTGTTCCTGGTGTCCTCCGAGCTGGTCGTGCCGCAGAACACGTCCTCCGGGAAAATCTCGGGCGGGCGGTTCGATGGGTCGGGGCTGACGAGATTGTACCGTGTCGAGGGCTCGCTCACCCTGGAAAGCAGCGTGCTGGAGCGCGGTGCGGCGTCGGACGGCGGCGCCGTTTACGTGGATTCGGGAGGACGAGCGTTGCTCGCGAATTGTACCGTGACGAGCTCGGCAGCTACTAGTCGTGGCGGGGCTCTGTCTGTCGCAGCCGGCGGCACGCTGCGGCTTGAGGGGAGCCGGATAACCGAAAATTCGTGCGACGACGACGGAGGTGCCGTCGCAGCCGCTGGAGTATTCTCGGCCGAGCGCTCGTTCGTCGGATGGAACTACGCTGGCGACAACGGTGAGTTGTCGACAAAGCCATCAAAGACGCGAGTGCTGCTACGCAGGTGGCGGAATTTTTGCGGGAACTACCGCGAAGGTCAGTCAGTCTGTCAGTCAGTCAGTCTGTCAGTCAGTCAGTCAGTCAGTCAGTCTGTCAGTCAGTCAGTCAGTCAGTCTGTCAGTCAGTCAGTCTGTCAGTCAGTCAGTCAGTCTGTCAGTCAGTCAGTCAGTCAGTCAGTTCGTCGTCAAGAGTCGACGAGTACTCTCCCAAACGCTAAGTCAGTCGCGCACAGGTCACGCTAGAAGCCTGCGAAATTGTCGGCAACACAGCCCGCGACCGCGGCGGTGGTTGGTACGACGACGGCGCCGCGGGCGGGATGGTTGTCATTCAACGCACGCGATTCGAGGCGAACGTCGCCGCGCGGTACCACGGAGGCGGGATGTACTCCATGGCGCTCGTGCTGCTCGCAAACTCAAGCTTCGTCGACTGCTTCGCAGCACGCAACGGCGGCGCGATTTTTAGCATGGCTACTTATTCGGGACGTGGTGCCGTGCACATGGTCGCAACGAAGGTGGAGCGATGCTCGGCCTCTGGCAACGGCGGAGCCGTATACGGGTACCACGGGTCGATTGCTCTCGCCGAGGGCACGTCTTTGGCGCGCAACGAGGCCGTCGAGGGCGGGGCGGTCTACTTGAACGGAGGAAGCTTGGACCTGGACGATGTCTCGCTGTTCGCGAACATCGCATCGAGTAGCGGCGCTGGTATTTTTAACGGCGGCGGAACCGTTTCGATGGCACGAAGCGCGCTTTCGTCAAATGCGGCCGCGCGCGATGGAGGAGCATACTTGCAGACAGGTGGAGGCGTGGGGAGCATCGAGACGACCGTGTTCGCGCGAAATAGCGCGATCGGCGCGGGGGGGGCGCTCGCAATCGACCACGGGAGCATCGTATTCGGCAAAGGCGACTCGGTCGCGAGAAACAACACGGCCAAATTCGGAGGGGTCGCATCCTTGGAGTCGGTGCATTTTGACGTCAACGGAAGTCTCGTCGTCGCTCATAACAACGCCGTGGCTGGAGGCGCGTTTTACCTCGCTGGCGCCACGAGCGTGCGGTGCGGAGACGCGACGATGATGATAACGGCTGAAAGAAACATGGCGCTCCTGGGCTCGGTGGTGTATTTGGCGGTGAAGGCCATCGCCATACTCAGCGGCCTACGTTTTGATTCAAACACTGCGACTGTTGCAGTAGTGTATGGCGCGGCCGCGTCTTCGGCGACGATATCCCGCGTCGCGTCGACCGAGAATCGAGGCCATCACTCGGGCAGCCTGGCGTCGTTCCATGAAGCCTCGACGCTTGTTGCAGAGCACCTCGTGAGCCGTGGTGACTCGTGTCGCGAAGATGCCGTGCTCTTCAGTTACGCTGCTGCGGTGCTCGAGCTACGCGACGTCATCATACGCGACGCAACTCTCGGCGCGGGGGCGGGCGTGACCGTGGCTTACACCACCAGCGTAGTCCTTGATGCCGTGCGAATCCAAGCCGTTGTGGTGGCCGTGCACGCCCCAGCGCTCGACGCGACGGACGTTGATGCCTTGAACGTCTCGAACGCTACGTTCGTCGAAAATAGGGGCAATATCGGCGCCGTTCGGGTCGTTAACGTCCGTCGAGCGGTGTTCAACAGCACGTTGATCGCGCGGAACCGCGGCGCGACCACCGGTGGCTTCTCGGCGACGGAGAGTAGCGTCGACATCGTTGCGACGCGTCTCGTCGACAACGTCGGCGACCTCGACGGCGGCGGAGCAGCGTTCGACGCGTGCGACGTCGCTTTCGCCGACGTAGTAGAAATCTCGCGCAATGCGGCGACCCGCGACGCGGGCGGCATTCATCTCTCGAACGCACAGCTGAGCTCGTCAACAACGTCCGTGGTGATGATTGCGAAGAATCGCGCTGGACGCGACGGTGGTGGTGCCTACGCCGCTCGCTCGAGTTTGATGGGCGCTTTAAACGTATCGGACAACATTTGCGGCCGCAATGGAGGAGGTTTCGCGCTCGTCGACGACACTACCGTGGAGGGTACTTTCGACGTCGTCAGGAACCGCGCACCGTTCGGCGGTGGCGGCCTCGCGTACTATGACCACCTCACCACGCGAGAACCGGTGCTATTTTTGGAAAGAAAATTCAACGACGACGGCAAGGACGTAACGCAAAGAAATAATTCAGCGCTCTACGGCGACGTCCTCGCGTCGGGTGTCGCCTCGCTCGCGATGGAGACCATTCATGCCGCCAGCGGCGTCCGTGTCGGCGACCGGAGAGAAGTTATCCGCGCCGTGGATGCCTTCGGCCAAGTTTGCGCCACCGTCGGCGAAACGTCGTGGTTAGATCTGACGAGCACCGACGCCATGCTTAGCGGGGGCATTCACGCATATTTTCAGCGAGGCGAGGCGGCGATTGCGCCCGAGTTTACCGTCACAAAAGCTCCGGGGCACTCGGTGAAGCTTCAAGTACGGGCCCGGTTCGAAGACGGGTCTTCGATTAACACGACGAGCGATGTGATCTTGCGGTCCTGCGTGTCCGGCGAGATCACCGAGGCTGAAAAGTGTGAGGAGCTTACAGCGTTCATGATGATGCTTTCACATTTATTTCTGTCTGTTCTGTAACCTGCTTTCGTTTTTTTTTGCAACCGCTCCTACTCTTCTCGACGCGACGCGGGAGTTAAAAAAGCTGCGGCGCTCTTCTTATTTCGCGCGTGTGACTGACTCCTGTGTGATAAGATGATAAGGCGATGCGAAAGTGCCCCATAACCTCATCCTCCTCCTCGTCGAGCTTTTTTCTTAGGTCTGTTGTGCGCCGAGCCTGACGTCGTAAGCATCGACCCGTCAGCATCAGCCTGCGAAACTTGCCCGCGGGACGCGGCTTGTCCTTCGGACGGCTTCACCATCACCACCGATGAGGGATTCTACCGGAGCACAGCCATCTCAACAAATATCCGACGCTGCCGATACGCCCGATTCTGTAGGGGCGGCGCCAACCCGGCCGCGCAATGCTCCCGAAGTCATACGGGCCCGCTCTGCGCAATATGCCGCAGTCGGCACGTGATCAACCGCCAGAACGGCAAATGCCAACGATGCTGGGCCGCCGATGAACGACGACAATTAACGTCCACGCTTATTTCTCTTTTTGGAAGTCTCGCCGCCATTATCGTCAGCTACTACGTGATTGTTCCGCGATACTTCCCGAAGCTGCACGCGCGAAACAAGAACCGACGATGTTTTAAAGCCATGTTCGCACATCACAAGACCACCAAGCTCAAGGTCCTTATTGTCTTCTGGCAGATCGTCAGTGTTGACTACGCGAGCTGGTACTTCATCGACTTTCCCGCAAACTTCGATTACGTCATCAGCTATCTTGGGGCTCCCTTCGCCTTGGACACCTACCTCACGTTCGCTGCGTATTGCATCCGCACGAACCATTTCGATATTCTCAAAACCGTGACCATCATTCCCCTCGCCTTCACTGGTGCGTGCGTCGCTGTATGCTCGCTCATGTTCTATTTGCCGTCGCTGTTCACGGACGAGACGTACAACTCAATCAGACGCAACCTGACGTTCGTCACCTTGGTCCTCACCTACCTCATCTACCCCGCTTCGAGCAACGTGATCCTAACGACCTTCCAATGCGATGAAGATTTCAAAGCACGTCAGGGCGAGCCGGGAGACTCGCCTTATCTCAACGAAATTCTTCTTCGAGTCGATTATACGATTAATTGCAAATCTCGAGCGTACGAGGGCCACTACGTCTACGCCAGCATCTTCGTCTTCATCATCCCTCTGGGATGTCCGCTCGCGTACTTCGCCCTTCTCTACACCAAACGACACCGTCTCAATCCCCGTGCACCAAGGAACTCGCGGTTGCAATCCTCCGTCGCTGCGCGCCCTGCTCGCAACAAAGCGTTCGAAAGGTACGCGGATTCTCCTCGAAAGATTTGTACGCAGAGCCCTCGACCTCTGACGACGACGACGACAACAACAACAACAAAAAAAGCGAGAAATCGATCACCAATTTGGAGTCGCAAGCCGCGCGCTACCTCAAAATGCGACGAGCCTTCGATTCTTCGCCAGCCCTCGCCGCGGTCGCCGGCGATGCGTTACGCCGCCTCGAGGACGACCTCGTTCGAGCGCACAACGAGCAAGACTCCCGATGCGTTCATTACCAATTCCTTTTCGTCGATTATCGAAAAGACCGCTGGTTCTGGGAGCCTATCGAATGCCTCCGACGACTGTTACTCACCGCCCTCATACCCGCCATACTGAATAGACGCGACGACGACATCGGAGGCCTCTACGTAACACTTCTCACTTCAGCGGCCTTCGCCGCAGCCTACGCCCTTCAGCGTCCTTTCGCGAAAAGCGACGTGAATGCCTTCGCCATCATGTTGCAGGCCACGCTATCCCTTATCATCTTCGTATCGATGGTGCTCTACGCCGAAGAGAATCTCGATTCGGCGCGCCAAGCGGGATGGAACCCGAAGGTTCTTGGAATTACTTTGATTCTTCTCACGTGTGCCTTGGGCCCGCTCGCCATACTCTTCACCATCAATCGCGAGGTAGACATCCCAAGTCTGCGGGCATTGTGCTTCAAGATGTTTAGCGCGATGCCGCAAACGGCACCGTTGGCGTTGTTGCCGTCGCCCCTCGCAAAGGGAGAGCACGTAGAAAACGTGGTCTTCCCGTCGTCGTCGTCGTCTGCTGCCGCCGCGAAGGAAATCAACACTAAAGAACCGAAAGAAATCACCACAGGCGCGGTTTGCCAAACAAGCAACGACGACCACGACGTCAGCAGTGGCGATGACGACACCAGCGAAGACGACGAATATGTCGAAACGTGTTGTGGCAACGACAGCACTCATCGCGGCGGCTTGGAGTTTGTCACCGTGAGTGCCGAAGGAGAGGACGACGACGATGGCGACTTGAACGAACAGAATACTATCGTGCAGCAACTAGAGCTCTGATAGACGCTCGACCGTGGATTTTTTTAGGGGTTGGTCAGTCACTCTCTGCGATTGTCTCACCGTTGAGACTGAATCCTATGGCTCGAATAATTAAGACGCTGCGTTCGCCTCGGCATATTACATTAAGCTTCGACTGACTTTTTTCTGCCTTTTGGTGGTTTGCCGAGATACCACACATGGTTTTATTACACGACCGTGAGAGGTGCTTGCTTGCTATAAACTTTTTCGGCGGTTCCAGTAATAAATTATCAATATAGGAGGACGGAAGCGTAGAGACTCGCAGCATTTTTGATAATATAATAAGATCCCGGAACGAAACAAAAAAGTTTCAGTTCAAGTTCAACAAATACTTCACATTCGTTGCGTGCCTGCGTGCCCACTAGGCCACGTCACCTCTGTCGTTTTGCGAGACGATGTGACGTGTCCTCCGTCGACGACGACACGTCTTTTAGTTTCGCCCGCGCCTGAGTTGCGAAAGACCAGCCAGCAAAAAGCTCTCGAGAGCTAGCTCTCAGACGTCGAAAAGCCATACGGACCACGACCACCATCTGGATGAGATAGATACCGTCTTCAACGCCGCAGCTTGGTGGTGGTCGCCGCCGTCAATGTCTCTGTGGAACAAGCCCGTCGAAACCGTGAAGGGCGACAAAAAAAAGACACCAGACGTAACTGCAACGATGGGTGAATCGGTTGGATGCGAAAGAGATTAAGCGCTGCGCACCCGCAGGATCAGCAGCACCTACAAGTGAGAAAATTCATGCACTGGTCTTGGTGACTTTCGCGTGTAGGACACCGACCACTTCGACATCGAAATAGCGAATCGACTCGCAGTGGGATCTCGAATTTTGACAGCATCGCCTCGTCAAGATCGCCAGCTAGTCGGTTTAGAACATCGACCAGGTTGCGTGCGCCGGGGCAAAACGTTGCGCGCCGCCAGGCCCGAAAGAATCGCATGCACCATAGCTCGTACTCAGCCTCGACGAGATGATTGGTCCTATATAGTATGCCCGCGGGCTTTTATGACTCGAGACTACCTATATGAGGACGCGCTGCTGTTCAAAGACGACGACCGTGCACCCGCAGAAGCGCCTCAAAACAGCGTTAATCGCCAGCTTGCTCTACGTTGGTCTCATGAGAAGTGCCGCGCTGTCTGCACCTGGTGTACCTATGTTGGCCATATGATGGGAAGACCCCCCGCAGCCACCGCCTAGTTCAATTTCCTAATGTAACAACAAAAATAATTGTACTACCCAAAGGTTTCGACGACGGTTGAATTGAATGGT
The DNA here is from genome assembly GCA_029834535.1 of Chrysophaeum taylorii. Lineage (NCBI taxonomy): Eukaryota > Pelagophyceae > Pelagomonadales > Pelagomonadaceae > Chrysophaeum > Chrysophaeum taylorii. Next base: position 187,122 of record JAQMWT010000695.1, read on the forward strand.
GCAAGCGCCGAAACTGCTGCCGGGATGGGTTGTTCTTATTACGCGCGCATCGCGTCGGTCGTCGGCGTCGTGGAGGGTGCTTTGAGTTATCGGAATTACGCCGTCGGGGCCATTCCGGAGTACTCGTCCCCGGAAGCCGTGCGCGAGCTGTTGCGGACTGCGAATCTGTCAGCAAGTGCTGACTGCGTGGGCCTCGGCCCCGCGTCGGCGGGTATCCCGGAACGACGATGCGAGCGTTGGGGAATTTCACGAAGACGCTCCAGCGTACGAATGAGCTGGCGTCACTGGTGGAGCGCGCTCGGAGTCTCGACCCAAGAATTCCGTGGCGCGCTCTCGCTGTACCACCGCGGAATGCTCGGATACGCGCGGCCAAACTGGGCCGAGGAGCGATGGGACGACCGGGTCGCGGGCCCGCTCCGCGACCCAAAGTATTTTCGAGATCTAGCGAGTCGGATAAAAATTGAGCCCGGGCGGTCTTCGTCGACGCCGGCTGCGGGTGGGGTCGCGTCGGCCTCCACCTCGTAGAGCTTCTCGCCCGACAAGTACCACGGCATCGACATCGACGAGTTTGAGCTCCGGGCATTCATTCAGCTCGAGCTCGGCATCGAGCGCCCGGATCTCCTTGCCAAGCGGCCGCGATTTCGGCGGACGCCGTCCTTCGATTTCGAGACGGCGTGGACGGTAAGCGGGCAGACGTCGTCGTATTCTACCACGTCCTTAAGACCAACCTCCCGAAACCACTCGTAAGAACGGCGATGTGTCACGCCGCGAGCGTTCTCAAACCCGGAGGGAAGATGCTGGTGGCACAAAACGGCTGCGGTGACGCGAGTCGCTTTGCCGAATCGACGGGTGCCTTCGAGCGAGCATACCTGGTACCTGCACAACAACACGGTATCCCAACCGTCGAACGAGGCGTCGACTCCTCGAGGCCGCGTGCTCAAGCGTCTCGCGCCCAACGAAAGGAAGAGTGGACGACGACCAGGTTCTTCGTCGTCGTCCTCATCGGACGCGAAGGGGAAACCGCGACAGACGCCCTTTGGAATGACCGCCGCGGCGGCGGCGTCAAAGGCGTCGTCGCGCGTCGCGGCCACGTCGTCGCAATCCGCGATGCCGAAGCAAGCTGCAAAACAGATTGTGGCGGCAGGTGCCACCGCAAAGCAGGGCGCGGCGAAGGACAAGGACGCCGAAGAACGCTGCCAGAACGCCACTACGACGAAGAAGGAAAAATCACGCCGGAGGAACCGTCCAAGTCGTCGGCGCCTCCCGCGCACCACAAGTATCAGGCTGATTGCGTGTGGCGACGCACCAGCGTGGCCGCGCCTGTGCAGTTGACTACCCCCCTTTCCTTCCTTCCTTCCTTGCGCTGGTGGTGGCGGTGGTATAAATGATCCTGGCCGCGCGGTCTTGGTGTCAGACGAAACTGGAGTCAGGTCGTCTGGAGCGGCTGGAGGAGGTCTTTCGGGCGTGGGCAACGATGCGCTGGACGGCGGCGTCGGCGGTTCCGACAAAGGAGTCGACAATTTGAGGGGGAATTCTCCGAGAATTTCCGGAGCTCGGGCGCCAGGGATTGCTTGGTCTGGTCGCCGGTGACGAGGAGAACCATGGAAGCTTTTTGCAGGCCGCGAGGCGGGCGCGCCAGCGGTCTGCGAGCGGCCAGCAGTCCGTCGGGAAGAGTCTGCGACGACTATCGCCGCGTCCTGCGTGGAGTAAATACTCGTCGAAGTCCGAGGACATGCGCGGGGCGTCGAGATCTCGCGGCGGGACCTCGTTGAAGATGACGCGCGCTCCATCGACGGCGGCGACGTGGGACGAGACCGAGGAGGCGGCCGACTGGCGCAGGCGACGGGGCCCGCTCGGAGGACGCACGACTTCCATCTTGCGCTCCATGCTCCCCACGACGACGAGCCGCACGATGCGTCCCCGCGACCTTCGGCCGTCGATGACATCTCGACGTCCTTCCGCACGGCGTCGAGGCAACAACAACAACTACAGAGGCGAGGAGGCATGTGGATGCAAGTTAGGGCTAATCGACGAACGGCCCGCAACGGACGTTTTTTTTCCCAATGATGCTGTTGATGT